>JADNYV010000124.1:0-109891 GCA_015501055.1 Mucidula mucida | reverse complement strand
TACGTCAGGGGTATGAACGAGCGTTTGCTGACAGCGGAGGAAATTGCCGAGAGGCATATTCTGGCAGAGCGCGGTTTGATTGATGAGTTGATAGTTGATCCCACCAAAGAAGGGCGCCGTTGTTGCTCGTGGTGAGGGTCGCCGTCAATTATCGTGGATTTGGTATAGCTACAATGAGCCTGTTGATGGATTTAGCGTTGCTACACGCAACGACGACCCGGTGATCCATGAAGGTGAGTCCCATTTTGAGGTATTGTTGAATTCTCACTCAAGTTTGGATAGCTCTCAAAATTGAGTGGTGCAAGGCTCGGCGCGCGGAAGATGCGCTGGGAGGAAGAGGTGGCACTTCTACTGGAAGAGATGCGTCGCGTGATCGTGTATCGCCGGTGGAATGCATCACTGTGGCGGGAGCGTGGCCTGGAGCAACATGCCGGATTGGATGCCGAATATCAGCAGGGTCTTCGCGCATTCGCGGCGGAGCAAGCGAGCACTCTTGATGGCGAGGCACAGGATTTGGAGAATCACTGGAAGGACATTCGCACACTTGGTCAGGAGCTCTTAGATGGTCTACCCGTGTCGCACGTGATAGAGGTTGAAGTGGAGGCGGAAGAAGATGGCGGTAACGATAATGAAGACGACGTGGACATAGCAGAAGAATGAAATGTAGTGTACACCAATAACATCTGATTGTCATAGCATGGCTAGGAAAAGAATATGAGATTGTAACAGTGAGAAGAGACAGCGCGCTGTGAACGAAGCGGACTTCCCAATTAGGCAGTTACGGGAATGAGCCGTCAAGTTCACGGAGACAGTGCACTATCTGTGTTAACTGGCATTTATTGATACTTCGAGTACGTAGCTACACACATTTGTCACTCAATGCTCAGTGATGTTCCGTGTAATCGTCTGTCCCGACGAGGTAGCAAAGCGGGCGTGTTTTGGTTGGATCCGGATATTTCCGGATTTGACGATGATGTGGCGGCGGCGAGAAATTTAAGGCCATGATATCCAAGGTAAGCACAAGTAGGCAAGTATGGCACTCTGTGGCGTCTATATTAATCGCTGCATGGTACCAGTAATGTGTAGCGGGCGTGCTGAGTACCCGCTGGGTTCAATCACGTGGGTGATGTTCGGATCTGGGGGCAGTGCGTATTAATGAATGCTGAGCTGCCGGAATGAGTCGGAATATAGTCCTACTGCAGTACAAAGTAATTGAGACGATGATTGAGGCTCTGTAATGTGTGGCGCCGCCGCTGAACGGGTGCGCGGGTGCGGATTACAGCGGGGCACCGGGGGTAGTGCGCAAAAAAGAACGTTCAGCTGCTGGGATCAATCGGGATATGGTCCGACAGTAGTAGACACTCACTGAGAAGATAATTTATGTCTGCAGGATGTGTGGCGCAGGCGCTGAACGGGTGCGCGGGCGCCCGGACGCGCATGCATCCGGATTGGGACGTGCCCGTGATTCCTCGGGAATGACCGAGTCACGGCAATGCTCACCGAGCCCGGCATCACGGCACAGCTGACCCAGCCACGGCGCCGCACCCTGTACCCGCTATTTGCTGTATTAGGCAGGCGGTCCCGTATTATAATACAGACCCGCCCGTATTATAATACAGCCCCGCCATAGCGTCGGTTCTAATTAGAGCCTGTATTGTAATACAGTGCCCTCTAATTAGAGCACTGTATTATAATAAGGGTACAGCATAGGGTGCAGGAACGCGTTGCACAGCTGTTCAAAATTACACTGTTGGGGCCTATCAGCTGGCTCCTGGGCATGGAGATCATACGCGACAGAGCGGCCAGAACCATTTCCATCAATCAGACGTCGTACATTGATTCCGTGCTCCAGCGCTTCAACATGGAAGACTGTAAGCCGGCAGCCATACCTATGGACCCAAACGTGCAACTTTCACGCGACCAATGTCCCACCGACGCGCTCGAGATCGCTGAAATACAGCGACATCCATACAGAGGCGTGGTCGGATCCCTGATTTGGATCACGACCGGCACGCGTCCCGACTTGGCTTACGCGGCCACCATCCTCTCGCGCTTCAACGACAACCCCGGACTTGTACACTGGCACGCAGCGAAACGTGCACTACAATATCTCAAGGGTACTCGCAGCTGGAGGCTCACCTTTGGAGGAGATGGACAAGGCAGGGGTTTGGAAGGATTTGCTGATGCAGATGGGATGTCTATTGAGAATCGCAAGGCAATTTCTGGGTACGCGTTTCTCATCGACGGAGGAGCTGTTTCGTGGTCGTCTAAACAGCAGGATATCGTTGCACTCTCGACCACCGAGGCGGAGTATATCGCGTTGACATACGCAGGCAAGGAAGCCTTATGGATGCGTCAATTCATTTCGGAACTATTTACACCCCTCCATCATCCCATCATCATCCACGACGACAACCAGTCGGCACTCGCACTCGCTCACGCCGAACTTGGTCAATTCCATGCACGTACCAAGCATATCGACATTCGCTACCACTTTATCCGGTACGCGATCGCAAACGGAGACATCCGACTCGTCTACTGTCCCATAGACGACATGCTCGCGGACACGCTCACCAAAGCCCTTCCCAGCGCGAAGGCAAAACACTTTGCTCGCAGCTTTGGACTTGTTCCGGCTTGAGGGGGAGTGTTGAAGTCCAAGCCGGACTACTCGTTGGTTTTCTAATCCCTTCGTTGACGGACCCGCACTCACATTCCCCGACCCGCTCCCGTTACTTCCGACCCGCTACCGTTACCACCGATAACTTGTACTGACTCGTTTACTTACTTAGCTCCCCAGATTCCCCTTTAGATACACCTCATATTTACAGTATATAAACTACATACATTTGGACTATATACGGTGTGCATTCTCCTCCTCGTCGTCCGAGTCCTCTTGAGATCCAACACTTCGGTCTTCGGGCAGCGACCTTGCGCCGCACCAAATTCTGGCACCTCGGTCATCGGCCACAGCCTACAGGCCCTCTTGATGTCCTCCCGAAATTTCAGGATACACTTTAAAAGCAGGATTCATCTGTATCCTTGTAGTCAAGGTTCTTCTCTTCACAGAGGTCCCCCTTCAGCATGTCTGTCGAACCAGAAGTTTCCCTTGATACAATACGGCAGAGCGAGAAGGATGGCGCTCTCAATTCCGGTACGAATACGGACAAACACGTCCCTACCCATGAAGATTTCCCAGACGGCGGGCTACGTGCATGGTCGGTCGTTGTTGGGGTGCCTTCCTCTTTTTCTGTCTGATATTCTCGGTTTCTGACTTTTCATCTTGTAAAGTAGGCGATGTGCACCACGTTCACGACGGAACTCTGCTTGTAACAACCCAGGTGTACTCCACATCTGACGCGCATTTTAGGTTCAGATACGTCAATTCCTGGGGTGTACGTTTCTCTCTTGGCATGTCGGTGTGGTACGTGTTGACGTCATGATACAGGTCTTTCAAGCGTATTATCAGACCGATATCTTGAAGGATACACCGCCATCCAACATGTGCGTTTTTCTGTTGTGTAGAAAATGAGAACTGAGTGTAGAGCGTGCATAGGATCCATTCAATACTCCCTCGTCTTCCTCCCTGCGCTAGTTTCCTGCCGTCTGTTCGCCCTGGGCTATTTTCATCCTCTGTTACTAGTATCCAGTGCGCTTCTCGTAACAGCGACATTTCTCGTCGCAGAGTGTCATGAATACTGGCAGTTTCTGCTCTGTCAAGGATTCGCTGTTGGTGTACGCAAAGTATTGTTCGTCCTTGCTCATGAGAATCGAATAGCTCGCGTGTGGAGGGCTTATGAGCCCGACCACCGCCTTAATCGCACATTGGTTTAAGCGCAGGAGAGGACTTGCTATGGGTGTGTCGGCGATGGGATCGTCTTTTGGCGGCACGCTCATTCCCATCGCTGCGAGGAAGCTCATCCCGAAAGTTGAGTACGTGTTCCGTCTATCACTTAATAAGCACTCACACTCACGCCATAGCTTTCCGTGCACAATGCGCATAATAAAGTCGGGTACGCGTCTCACCTACGAACATGATCATTATTCATGCGCCCCAGCTTCCCATGGATGATGCGTATAATTGGCTTCATCCTCCTTGTCGGCCTTGGTCTTTCCAACCTTCTCGTCAGACGCCGCTTTCCACCCGTCACTACTAGCGGCGGACTCTTCAACCTGCGTGCCTTTCGCTCCCCCGCCTATTCCTTCTTCTGCGCTTCAACGTTTACTTCTTTCCTCGGCATATACACAGTCCACATGTACATTGACGTCTCGGTTACTGCGCATGGTGTAGACGAGAACTTTTCGTTCTATCTGGTGTCTATCGCCAACGCCTCGTCTGGGTTGGGGAGGTATTGTGCGGGGATACTGGCCGATAGGATCGGACCGATGAATGTTATGATTCCGTTTACGACTGGGGCGGCCATTGTCACGTTCGCGTGGCCGTTTGCAGTGAACAAAGGACGAATCATTGCCATTGCGCTCGTATATGGGTAGGAGGTTCTCGAACACAATTTTATGCTGATGCTGATCGTGTTCTGTGATTTTGAAAGGTTCGCTTCAGGCTCGTCTGTGTCGCTGCTGGCCAACCCGGTCTTGGAGGTTGGCGACGCGACGGATGTAGGGCAAAGGATTGGAATGTTGATGAGTATTTTAGCGCTTGGTGGGCTCGCTGGCCCGCCAGTATCCGGTGTGATCAATACTAGGACGGGTGGATTCGAAGCGGTGGGGTATTATGCAGGTAAGAGGTTTTCACGAACCTCATCGACGCATTCGGTGCTCACGTTCTATCGTAGGGAGCGCTGTCCTGGTTGGTGTGGGTTTGATGCTCGTCAGTCGCTACTGTACTACCGCGACCGTTAATTCACATAACGCGTCACAGGGCCCCGTGAAGTGAACTAATTCGGCTTCCATAACGCGTAACAACGGTAAATTTTGTCGGGATCAGCCCAAATGCGGAAATTTTCGCCGCCGCCTCCCGCGGCTCCCAATATGGTCTATGGACCCTGGATGAACTACTGGTAATTTAGTTCACAATCATAACGCGTAACATGCCGTGAAGATCCGGTCGCGTTAGTACAGTATTGCGGGTTGAAAGGCATAGTATATGGCAAGTTCTAAAGCAGAGTAAGCTTGGAAGATCAATTCATTCGCGTACTAATATTTGATCCGGTTTCTGCTCTACCTCCTTAGATACACCCCCACCACTGTCGTTAAATTTTAGCTTCTGTTAGTTTCCATTTTGTCTTGCTCCTGGATACGATACCATGTTGTGCTACACTGCAATTAAGAAAGCATACCCCAAGGCATCGGTTCAGTGGTCTAGTGGTCATGATTTCTGTCTCACATGCTGATTGTGCATTGTTCACAGAAGGTCCCCGTTTCGAGCACGGGCTGAACCAATTTTTTAAAGGATCCCCATTGCCCAGTTTCATATCACCCCGACCCAGTGGCTTTCTGATTTCAACGCAATCGCCGTCGCTATTGTCAATAAGTCCTATTTGCGCCCAGCAATACCAGGAAAACGTCCTTTTTGGTACCTGACATTCTTGCTCTCCGGTGGCTGTTGTATAACTCACGGAACCGCTGTACACAACCGTATCATCTGCTGAATACTTAAAATTCTGCCTACAATACCTAACCCTACATCGCCCACTGCCCCCGCGCCTAATTTTTTGTCGAGCGTTACGTTCAAATATTCGGATGGCTTGTAGCAAGGTTTTCGCTCGGCTCCTGGTAAAACTAAAAGAAGAGGTGCAGGGGAATCCAAATAGTCGAAGCGAAACGAGACTGCGAGCGCGGACGATGACTCGAGTAATTCACTCATGGCCTGGGAGGTATGCTTAAGACGCCTGCAAGGAACGGAGAAATCACTCACTTTATCCCGTGTGGCATCGGTATCAATTTTGAGTTTCTTTGATCGTCGCCTTGAAAGTGCGTTGTCCGACTTCCTCTTTCCTAGAATAGTGTTTTCTAACAACGGAAGGCGCATTGTCGCATCATAGACCGCAGCGACAGTCAATGCCGTCAGTATCGTTCCGTAAGAAGGATCCGTGCTGGTGCATACGTCGATAAGATTGGACAAGAACAGTGTTTGCGACTGGCGATGGCGAATTCCAAAGCGAAAGAAATTGCCACAGTCAAAGACAAGAAACGAAGCATCTACCTTCACTGCTGTTGCCCATGCCTGAAGAGCATGAGTTCGCAATCAAAAACAAGAAAACTGAAGAATGCACCTTTTGAACGTAATCCACACAAAACGGCCTATACTCTCCATCTTTGTTCGGTTTGTCGACGAGATGAATGTCACCTTTATGGCACACGAATGGGATGGAGGTGTGCCGAAGGCGGCTACTACGACGTGGAGCCTTAGTTTTGGGCAACGTCCATAGGCTCTTCGGGGCATCCACAAAGGTCGATGGGACGTCGGGAAGAGGGACTTCACAGCGCGAGTGCAGCTTCCACGGAAACATATCTATGGTTTCTAAAAGTGACATGTCTTCCAGTAATGGCAAGGCGTCCGGACAGAAACATACACATGATGTCAACTGAGGGACGTGGTTACGAAGACGCTCGTAGAAATTCCTGTTCTTTCGGCTGAGGACAGCGATTTGCACATCGCCTGGCTTTAGCAGTTGTAGCGCTAGGTTCTGGGATGCGTATTCCTCGTTGATCATGGTAGACTGCAGGTCATACAGAGCATTTGCCCATATGGGTAGCGCACGTACTTCGGGCTGATTCGGGTGGAGGAGAAGATTCGATGCCAATTGGGACGCTGCTACATCGATGGTTATTCGCCGTGCTTTTATGAGTGACAAAGCTCCTGCGTGCTTTTCATACTCGTAAAACCCGCGCGTCGGAAACAAAAAGTATGAGTCATTGAAGGAGTCGGGGGTGGACGAAAAGATATCCAAAGCGGCGGTCAAGTCAACGTGCAGTTCTGGGACGTTCTGAACACGCTTGAGTATGAGGCTCGCGGAGATATGATGATCCAACGGCTGAAGCGGGCATGAGGGCACAGGAGCACGTGGGTCTATCTGGATGGGTGTTGGATTGTAGGAGAAGAGTCTTTGGCGATGTTTTGAAGATGAGGACGTGGTCGACATTGCCAAGTGAAGGCGGAGTCCGGACCAAAAGGTCAACATTGAGCATACCGGGTGATACGGTCCGGCCCATCAATGACACGTCAAGTCCTTCCTCCATTGGATCAATCAGACACTTGCGTGATCTCCAGTATCGCGGCTGTAGTCGATTGAACTCCTTGACTATGCATCCTCGTCGTTTCTGTTTCTTCCGTACGGATGGAGTCAAGGGCCCGTTGTCCCTTCGCAGATGCTATTAATGTCGCCTTGATGTTGTGTGTCTATATCCCCCTGATATCCCCGAAAATAAACAATACGAGTAGCACTGGCGGCTATTGTTCCTTGTATTCCGTTTGCAGCCTTCTTGTTCAACGCCACTATAAGTATCCAGGTCTGCCCTCACGAACCCATACCACTCCCCGCCCACTCCTACTACGCTGGTACGTGACCGTTTTGGACAATAGTCGCGCATCATCCCATTATTAGCTGATAAAGATGTCTTGGGACATGCCTGAGACGATTGTGGAAGCGCTGGTGACAAAAATGTCGAGTTTTAGTAGCGCGCGCGAATCTCTCTCCGCCGTAACAAGTCCCCTAGCCACCTTGGCCAGTCGAAGTACTGGCAACGGAATCCACAAGATGAACGATATTCAATGCGTCCTCGGACTTCACGTGTCTCACCTTCATGCCGAACTGCAACTAAAACATGTCCAACCCATATCCAATCTGCCTCCTCTCCTTGCCGAATACATCAAGCAGCATCGTAACGTCACTAGCCCTATGCCTAGTGTTCACCCACTGACTAGACAAACTCGATATGAGCGAGCACGACACATCGAAACTATCTCTTTTGAGTCAGTAGAACTACTCCGCGACGGTCATGATGACAGGGAGAAAGCTTCGGCAGCTTTCGCTTCAGCCCTCGCAGGGCAGTCAAAGTCCGTCTCGAATCCTGGCTTTCTTCGGTGGTCTCATAATGCGCAAACCGTCCTTCCTGGGTCCGAGTCTGCTCTTGCCGGCGGATACATATCCATTGACCCGGAACTCTGTGGAATGGATGCAGCGTTGCGCAAGTCTATGCAGGATGACTTGGCTACCGTTGAGGACCTGCGGCTTTCCGACATCGTGGTGATAGATGTTAAACCCATCTGCGCTCCCCTCAATGACTCATTTCCTCTCGATGTCATAGCAAGTCGCTCGTCAGGATATCGACCTTGATTCATTTAACTGTGGCGGACCTTCAAGTCCCCATTCGTCATGCCGTTCAGAACACTGCGAGCCGACGCCGGGACCCGAACAGGATCATAAAAGGACGGTGTCAGGTCGGCCAACAGGCGTTGATGGAGATCCTGCTACCGATTTGATACGGCAGGCGCTTTTGACGGACAGGGCTTTTAAGCCTATCGCTATGGATGCGAAGCGGTTAATCTCCTTACTACTTCTTGGGGTACGAAGTCCGATTCATTCGCCCTTGCCGACTAATATAATTCTGCACGCAGGCATGGGCAAAAGCCGTTGCGTCCGATTCCACCTGCATCGTGATTAGTGGCGGAAACAAGGAAATTATCTGCATTCGCCACCGTCTTACCCAAATACTTTATGTATCAGATGTTTTGGATGTTACGCGAATACCTGCACGCTCTCCTGGACATCTCGCTGTTCATACTGGCTTGAACTTGTTTGCCCTGCGTGATGCAATCAGCCGCGCACAAAAAATCGATCAGCTACGGCGGCTCGGTGCCCTTCCTGCGACCATGACCTTTGACTATGGGAATGAGATCGACCCTTTAACTTCAGACTTGGCATTTCAGAACTTGAAGCCGTTCTACGATGCGTCAATAGGCAAATTTTTGTCGCCGATGTTGACGGTTTGTCTTGTTCCCGCCACATCTGTGCTTGATTTCTGATGGAATATCTGAAGGATACCTTTGAATCGCAGCAGCGCCACTTTGCTATTGCATCTAAGATTTACGTTCACTGGGATGCGAAAGCTATTGGTGACATGCCACTTCTATTCACATTCGAAAATTCCACTTCGCCGTTATGTTTGACTCCAGAAGACACGTGGACTGCTGGAAGGCCTCTCCACGTCAGGTTACACTCTAAGATCCTACATGGATCCGGAGTCTTCTTGTCTCATCTCATTCACGACCCAGACAGTGACAGCACCGAAGAAAACGCTGGAAGCCCTTATGGAAGGCCGTTTGTGATGAAGATCGTCTGGGGTACCAATACCCGACACTCTAAAATTCAAGAGGAAGTCGGAATCATGCGCAAGCTGTCTGACTTTGCGTACGTCAATGATCCTGATTTTTCGCAAAGGATTCCAAGAGTTTACGCTGTTGGAACCAATGACTCTCTTTCTCGAGAGCACCATTTAATTATATCGGCGTACTTTATGGAACACTTCGAGGAAGCCTATCCGTTGGCGTTAGCCGACGATATCTCTCCACACTTCCGGTACGAGGCTCTGCTCATTTCAATACTTAAACTTACCCGCTCAGCAGTTCGATACTGGAAAATTGGATGCATAGGTTGCATGACGAATACTCGATCGTACATTGTGACTTGTCAGGCGAGAATATTCTCTTCAGGCCGTCCGAACCTCAGTGTTTCTTTGTTGTTGGATGGGGTCGCGCGTTGAGCATCGACGATCCCTGGCCGTTCAATGGAGGCATTGACCAGAATGCCTTGAACAGAACACTTGCAGCCGTGACGGACAAGAAGAATCGGCGTGAAATGAGGGAACATGGTCCTTTCTCCCCTCGAACACGCATCTCCTACTTGTTTGACAAATAGATGAATTGACCAGATATGCTCTCGAGATAAGTATGGTCGCTGGAAAGAGGCAAATCATGAGGACTCAAGCCACTGACCAGGTACAGTACGCTCGCCTGGTTCCCCAAATCTACGAGAGCGCACGTCGATCCATTCTCAGTCTCTTGACTACTGTAGCCACCATTTTTCAACGCTGTGACGTGCAATGCTGTCTGCGTCAATAAGCGTAAGACCGATGATCAGAGCTCTCCAGAGCTCCCTGACTGGGATTGGCGTGGTAGGGCACGGTTTACCCTAACGCGAGCCTTCCTAGCCGAATACTTACTTAGCGCGATCGGAAGCCGCTTTCCGCTTCTCTTATCCCCGTTATCTCAACAGTTTTGTTGATTGAAATCACTACATCCAAAGTACTTAAACCCCGTACATGTCATGCAGACTTGTAACTTGTAACGCCGCAGGACGACGGAAATATCAGACCATACGCGGTCTCACGTGGCACCACCACCACCAAGGCCCGATTACGAAGGCGGGAACCCGATGTCCGTTAGCAGTAAGGGCAAGACAGAAACAAACCGGAATTAGTGTCAAGTAACTAAGATCAGTACCGATTTCAGTAAGCGAGCTGTGTCATGCCTCTTTGTCCATCCGGCGTCGTCATCACCTGGCCAGCACATGAGGGTCCCCTAGGATGTCAGACTCTCCAAACAAAATAGAACCGAGTTTTGCTAGTATAGAATATAGGCAAGAATTAAGACAACCAATCGAATTCAACCATAGCATTCTCGAAACGTCAATGCATTACGAGGGGACTAACAGTCATTGCATCTATCATCCTGTGCGAGCCATCTACTTCAAAACTTGCCGTATAGACCCTTCAACACAAAATAGCGACTAACAAGCATCAAACCCACACCCACAAGAACCGCACTGCCTGCACCAAGTAGTCAGCAAGGTAGTATCATGAAACGATAATGATATCACATACCAGCATAATACCCCACCGCCTCAAACCCGTCCGTCCCCGTATTAATCGCACCCGATATCGGCGGCCCAGCAAGCGCACCAAGCGCCAAGATGCTCATCATCATCCCTATCCTCCTCCCCACATCCGACGCGTCGCCGAATTCCATAACAGGATTCGACAACAGCGACACGAACGATCCAGATGCGAATCTCCCAAGAGTGAGCCACAGGAGTTGGATATCTAAAGGCTCACGTACCCATAGACCAGCGCGATAGCGATCAACCCGCCCTTGTCCACGGCAAACGGCCACGCGAACGTCACTACGGCTGCTACAGTCGTGAACGGGATCATCACGTTCATTGGGCCCACGCGATCGGCTAGCATGCCCGCACAATACCGCCCCAACCCAGACGAGGCATTAGCGATGGACACCAAATAGAACGAGAAGTTCTCGTCTATGCCATGCGCAGTCGCCGAGACATCAATATACGTGAGAACGGTGTATATCCCTAAGAAAGACGCGAATGTCGAGGCGCAGTAAAACGAAAACGCAGGAGCGCGGAAGGCACGCAAGTTGAACAGCCCGCCGGAGGTGGGGATGGGCGGGAAGCGCCGTTTGATGAGAAGATTGGCGAGACCGAGCCCGAGGAGGAGTATGAAGCCGATTATGCGCATTGTCCACGGGAAGCTGGATCGTATATCAGTAATGATTATGGTGACGATAAGTAGGAAGCCTACGTACCCGAGTATGGGGATGAGATTCCGCGCAGCGATGGGGATGAGTGTGCCGCCAAACGATGATCCCATGGCCATCAGACCCATCGCGAGCCCTCTCCTTCGTTTGAACCAGTGTGCGATTACAGCGGTCGTGGGGTTCATGATTCCGCCACACGCCAGCTGTACAACATGGGTGAGTATATTACACACTGAGAAAAAAGGATAGGACGCACCCCAACAGCGAACCCTTGACACAGCAGGAATTGCCAGTATTCGTGACACTCCGCTACGAGAAACGTCGCTACAACAAGGAGCGCACTGCATCCTAGAAGCAATGGACGGAAGTAGCCCAAGTCGAATAGACGCCCGGCAAATAAAGCAGGGAGAAAAACTAGGGAGTATTGTATAGATCCTATCCACGCACTACATACATCTTCTTTAAGCGTTCGTCCAATAAGAGAATGAAATGACCAACGCACATATTAGAAGGCGGCGTATTCTTCAGGATGTCGCTCTGATAATACGACTGAAAGACCTATATACATCCCAGCTTGTCAGTCGAGCAACGTTAGATATAGCGCGCGACATCGACGTACACCCCACGAATTAACGTATCCGAACCTAAAAAAAGAAAAATGAGCTTGTGAACATGGAAAGAGCAGATGACCACAACCTGGGGGTGCTTACGTCGTGAAAGAGTTGCACATTGCCTATTGGTCGTGAATATGACAGTAAAGACGAAGAAGCTACTTATACGCACCCCAGTAACGACCAACCACGCCCTCAGCCCGCCGTCCGGGAAATCGTCGTGGGCAGATGTTTGAATTTGCTCATCCGTAGCATTGGTTTTGACATCCTGTCGTTTTTCGTCAATGGGAGCAGACATCCGCGGGGTAATGTGTGGGGAAAGAGGTGAGTCAGGAAGGAGGCTTATAAATGAAGGGTAAAAAAAAGTTTTGCCGGCGGCCTTTTTCATCAATCTCGCCGCGCCGTTATTCACTCTAAGCATGTGGACGAAGGGTTGGGAGATGAGATGAGAAGTAGCCCTTGAATGACGGTTACCGTGAAAGAGGCTCGATCGCATTCCTTCACTAAGTCATTGCCACTACGGATCGCGTTTCATTTGCTTCTACTTCGACAGCCTACTTTTTTCGACGTTATCATTCATATCTAGGCGCGATGCATACCAGATATCGATATACCGCATGATAGTTGGGTGCTTACTACCAGCCATTTGGACTGGACCAGCCTATTTCGGGTAGCCACGTATCGTCCTTCTCTTACCAAAGAGCATCGAATAGCACCGAATGGGCTATAGTCATCGATCTCTATCTCAAGAAGGACACGCTGAAGATGAGCTAAGGCAACGCAGAAGGTTTCTGAAACCATAACGTTCGCACAGTCGGGGGGAGCAGAGATGATACCGGTCCAACGAATGGCATGATGCCGCGTCTCGTCTCGTCTAGTCTGACCGGATCGCCAGCACTGTATGCGGTCAATTCGTTGTCCAACTACGAGTTCCTTCTTCAATTCAGCCAACGCCTGGGTGACGAGTGTCCTGTGCAATGAATGCGATTAGAACCTACACAAGCGACTTGAAAGACGATAATTCATGCCGAATTGCCTCTGGACTGTTTCTCGAACTTTGATGACTTTGGCGATTTGGGGTTGATTTGTCGTGCGCCGCCTTGAGCCTCCTTTGAACCTGTGCTGGGATTGAGCGGCGCTTCCGAGAGAGAGACAGAGAGACAGTAGTAGGACCGACCAAGGAGCCTGGTTGCGAAGGGAAGCTTCCTGAGAAGACTGTGGATTGAGCGATTGACATAACGGGTGCAAGGGCTTGAAGGACAACTGTACAGTTTGAAGACCCAATTTTATCGCCTCGTTGACTAAATACTGAAGAACTTCCCACACATGCCTAATACGGCTCTGAAAGGCAATCTACATCCCATATCCCGCTACCGCCCACCCATTGACCTCCAATCTTACACGCCTAGACCCTCTAAGTATGTATCCCACCACTCTCTTTGTCCTTTTTCACTTACTATTAAGCCCGTTTTTGTTTCTTGGTACGCGACAAGAAAAATTTACACATTGTTCGTCCCAGGTTCTCCTCGTCCCACAAGCTCTTCAGAATCCAATGATCCTGAAATCAATGGGAGAAGCCGGATGTACTCAATGAGCTGCATTCATTCGACCATGACAAGAGAGCCCAATAAATCGGTGACTGTCACCCTCATCAAGACGAAGCTCCGTGCAATTAACGCCAAGTTCACAAACATTTCCACCTACATCACACCCCCAAATCCAAATCGACCACCGTCGGCCGATGATCACTCGCCAACACACCATCATCGCCTCTCACCTCATCCACCGCATACGCCCTTGTCTCCCACCCCCCATTGCTCCCCCCAAACACGAAATCGATCCTCTGCCACGGGCCCGCGCTAGCGCTATTCGGGGGCGTGAACCCCGTGTAAGTAGCGTATGCCTCGGAGACGCGCTCGCGGGGAGCCTGGCCTCTAAGATCCTGCATAACAAAATCCGGCTGCTCATCGGCGGGGACAGCGTACGTCGCGGCCCAGGTAGCGTTTATCGATGTGACGGGGGGTAAGGCGCCTGTGATGATGCTGTAACCTTCTGATGAATTTCCTCTCGGTGGACTATATATATCGTCCCCTTCGTAAGTAGTCTTCAATAAATCGGAACCTAGCATACACGCACCTATTAAAATCCCCCATAACGAACACCGGCCCTTTAGACTGCACAGCCTCGTACCGCGCTCTCAAGAGCAACATCGACGCGCCCAACTCTCTCTGCCCGTTTGACTGGTCGTCAAAGTGAGTATTGAGCACAGTCACATTGCCTCTTCCTCCTCCGCTAGCTAAATGAAACCTCGTATAGGTAGCCAACCTCACACTCCCCGCGCCCGGAAACCTACTCGGCTCAAGTGGCGTCTCCGAGAGCCAAAACGTGTCGTTTGCTTGCAACTCGAGAGTTTGGGTGTTGTAGAATATCGCACTGAACTCGCCAGAGGTGACCCCGTCGTCCCGGCCTACACCGACATGCGCCCATGTGTCGCCAAAGAGCTCTTGGAGGTCGGTGACTTGGCGTACGAGGCCTTCTTGGATGCCTTTGGTAGTGATTATGAGTAAGGAAGAAGCAAGGAAGGGAAGGAGGGAGAGCACACCAACCGAAGGCATCTACATTCATCCTCTTAAGCCACTCCGCGACTCTGATGCGGCGCGTGCTCCAAGGCTGCTCTGCACCGTTGGCGATGGCCAAGTACTGCGGCTCGTCGAGCGGCGAGGGGAGAGAGGCGAGTGTGTCGGAGACGGAGATGGAGTTGGGTTGGGAGTCGAAGCGGAGGTTCCACGTCGCGAGGCGCAGAGCCGAGGTGGCGAGGGGGCTGAGGAAGAGGGCAAGTAAGGACCGCATGATCATGGCAGACAAAGGAAGGAAGAGAATTGGAAGCCCGTCTTAAGTACGACAGATGTGGGACATGTGGCACGTTGATGAGGTTATTTACAACGGGACATCAGAGAACGCGTAACGACGCGCGGAATTTTAGGTTATTCCTGTCATGTCGTCTTATTCCTGTCATGGCCTCTCAGCACGTTGATCCATACTAAGAGTACTCGTACCGCAACCAGTCGCGCTACTACGCACGTTGGATTCAGATTTGAAAAGGTCTCCTCAGCAGTTTACCTCTGAAAGCTTCTGATGTGGATATCAGAAACAAGGCCCAAGGGCCAAGGCACGTTCGTCCAGAGAGCAGCAGCGTGCAACGAAACCTAACGGGGCTAAACTGCAGGCGTGATCGTGAGGAAAGTGCCGTTCATCCACCAAACCTGCATCAATTGTACATTAAATTAGTCCGTGTCAAGTGTATGATGGTATGCGCGTATCGTGTATAAGTCAAATCGAAATCCTCTAGCACGCGCACCCGCCTGCTACATGTTCTGGCCCGCCAACGACCTGCACGCCGCCGGGCACACCTCCTCGCCCGTGGTCCGTGCGCCATACACCTGTATTTGGGGTGTCTGCATGGCGATGAGCGCAAGGCGACAAGTTATCCAAAAGAACGCACCCTTTGTGTTAACCAAAATGCGCTTCACCACCTCCGTAAACGCCTCTGTCACGCCCACATCGGTCTTTGCAGACGACTCTACAAAGAAACATCCCATGCGCGTAGCAAACGCCTGACCCTCCTGCGTCGATACCTGACGGGAAAACTCCTATAATACGACTTTTAGACGGTAAAGCTGCACAAGAGGGAAACACACCTTGTCCACTTTATTCCCCACCACAATCTTAACCACCGCATCCCTCCCCTCTCCTCCAAGATACGTCTCCAGCTCGTCCCACCACCTCGGCAGACTCTCAAAGCTCTCCCGACTAGTCACATCATAAACCAACACCACGCCCTGCGCACCGCGATAATACGACGCCGTTATCGTGCGAAACCTCTCCTGCCCCGCGGTATCCCATATACTCAATTTCACATCAACAGCCGTGTCTGCATTGTCCGGACGACGGACATGCGATGTACACGGAAATCGACGCCGATGGTGGCGGAGGCTTCGTCTTCGGGGAGCCAGGCCTCGTCGGAGAAGCGGAGGAGGAGAGATGACTTGCCGACGGAGGATTGCCAATGAGGAGGAGCTTTATGTTTATGGGCGCCGCTTTTGTGGGGGCGGGCTTGGGCTTGGGCGGGTGTGCGTTGGTTGTCGTTGGGGGCATGGCGGGGTATAGTGTCGTGGTGGTAAGGAAGAGGCGTGGATAACAGGGGTATGTATGTAGGGTTAGGGTTTCAACTGTTTTCTGTTTGCAGCGACGACGACGAACGCGGGTCACGCGTAACATTTAGGCGCCCACACTCTGCGTCCATGCTCGAAGATGTCCCTCGTCCGTTCAGGAGCGAGCAGCAGGAAAGGCAGGACCTCATCAATTCCTACGAGGCAGAGGAGGAGCGTTTGACGAATGTGCTCGCCCGCAAGCTGGTGCGTCTCCGGATATCCTACGGCGCTTATATGCTAATGCTGCAGTGCCAGGTGCTCGCGCGTCAAGAGAAAGTAGACATGGAGAACGAGCTCGAGGCGGAGAGCGAGCGTGTCATGTGGGCTATGCGGCGTACACCGGATGGCGGAGATGTATTGGTCGATGGGCTCAGGCGGGAGAACGAGGCGCTAAGAGTACGCTTGGCAGAAACAGAGCGCGATTATCTGCAGGTGGTACGCACCAACGACGTGTACAGGGAAGAGCTCATCGAGCTACGCATGCGGGTATGTTCTTCTCTCTTCTTCCATCCCTCCATCTCCTCATCCGCGTCTAGCTCGGCATTCCCATCGACAACCTCATCGGACACCCGAATGGTCCGCAAACACAGCCACCCTCTCAGTCGCTGACGTCGCCCTCGTCGATATCAACAAGCGCCTCGCCCTCCCCATTCCTCCCATCCACATCCCTCCAAACAAATATGACCTCCCCCGCGTCCCATCACGCCATCTTCCCCGGCCCGCACACACACACACTCACATACCCTTCCGTCCCCCCGCCCTCCCTCTCCAGCTCCTTTGGCTCGCCCATAGTCACATTCACAAATGACTCCGAGCTCAATCACAGTCGGCGCAGTTCAGCAGAGTACGTTACGGGATCGAGGAGGAATAGCACGACGAGCAGAAGAGGCGGGAGCGTGGAGAGACGCGTGGCAGAGTCGGGCAGTTTGGTGAGAAGCAGGGCGGGGAGTTTGACTGGCCCGGGGAGGAGTAGGGCGGGGAGTGTGGTTGTGGTGAAGGGGATCATGGAGGGCGATGAGATATTCGATGTGGAGGAGTGACTGATTACTGTATTTTTGATAATAAGCCTTGCATTGTATATATCACAGCGACTTTGCTGCTTTCTTACCCTCGCACGGTTACACCGAGGAGGCGGCACTAACCAGGTCTTTCGGGTTCCTGGCGGATAGAGAAGCAAGCGCCAATAAACGCGTCCCGACGAACTCGGTGGTGCGGGTACCAGGCATGGTCGGCGCGACCTGCCATTCGTGGTAAGGATTGTCGTATGTCGAGAGTCAAGACAGTGTCACTGTCACCAAAGACACATTTCGGCCAAGTACTAGCTGTTCATGAGACAGTAGTCATCTTGAGTGCTACATATGCTGCTTACCTGTGCGCCGTTCTCCTCGCCAATGATACGTTCATCTCGAATGTCATGGCCTGTCTGGCATCAAGTCAACTGACAACAGCGGGTCATAACTCTCGCCATCGTTCGATACCTCGACCGTTCCTAGACAAAGATGCATATTGCGGACATACCGTAAATCGGGAGGCTCATCTAACAGTACGCGTTCCCAACGGCCAAATCTACACTAAGACTACAGTCTCTGTGGTTTACGTGTCATGAGCCTTCAAGCTCAAGATTACGCGTATGCCAAGATAACTTTGGTTCCCGCTGCTCACCAGTTATGTTGGATAATAGCAACCACAGCAGCGTCTTGTAAAGGCAGGGGACCAAGACACAGGCCAAACCTCATCACAAATTGGGTGATAAAATATCCACGGACCAGCAAATTACGGTACCGTCGACAGGCCTGAGGATAGAGCAGAGGACACATGTCTTCCCCGGCTTTGCTGTTTGTCCTACATCAGAGACTCGACAAGTATCTTTGAGGTATCATATGCATTTTCTTAGTTGGTGCAAGAACGACTGTGTGGTGTCGCTTACTTTTGATACTTACCAATAACACTGCGCCACCGTTTCGTTTCAGTCTACATTTGACAATAGTAATCACAAAGAATGACAACAAAATGAGTTGTATTGCAGCTTTCCTAGCCATAAGCAGAGGTGAGGTGTCGGTCGCGATATAGAGGACCTGGATTAAGTATGGTGTACTTGTCCCAAAAGGCGGGATGGCGGTCCGACGATACCATATGGCGTCACCACCTTGTCACCAGGCACCCGAAAGACCTGTGCCGTGGGAATCGGATACCTGATACAGCTTGCTTCCTGCGACCACCGATTGATTGCGATCGCGTTTCTTTTACACAACCCATTTGGACGTTATCGTCTATATCTAGCGACAAAACACCGTGATCCCTACCAGATACCGATAGACTCTGTACCGGTTGGGCGCTTACTATATATCAGCCATTCGGACTGGACCAGCCTATTTCGTACGTTCGAGGCATCCTTCTCTTACGAGTAGAGCATACGGTATCGACTGCGCATTCTCTGTCCAGCAAGGACACACACGGCGGAAAGCCGTTCTGTACGCTTACTAGCGCACTACCTACACCCCGGCTCCTTGGACGGGAACATCCTACTACGTACGTTCATAGGTCGCCTACGCGCCCTTCTCTTACTAACACCATTGCCCAGAGCATACTGCGCGTTCTGTATCCAGCAAGGACACACACATACGCATACGGTGGAACGCCGTTCTCAGCCTATACATCCCACATCTAGTTACCCTCACGAGTCACACGCCCATCCATTAACCTCTTGCACGAGACTAAACGCCCATCCTATCCTATCCCCTCCATCTATCCATCCCGCCACCACCATGTCCGGCGCATTCGTATTCACTCCAACAAGCTCCCCACTCTCATTCTCCTTCCCCGCCTACTCCCCGTTCATACCCAGCCCGTCTCTCTTCCCCGGTACGCCCTCGCCCTACACCGCCCACATCCCGCTCCCCGACGATTCTCATATTATGATCCCAACGCAGGATATAATCCGAGTCCTTATGCCTATCCGTCTCCCTTCCCGCAATATCAACAGCCATTCGTAAACTACTACCCTCACTCCCTATACAACATCTACACCCCGCCCCCACCCCCACGCCCTCACCAGCTCCATCCCTGGCTCGACGGCCGGCCCGACCTCTGGTTCGACCTCTCCGCCGCCCTATTCGCGCCCATGCGCATCCTCGACTCCTCGGGAACGCGCACACCCCTCACCCTCCCCGACCTCTCCGCGCCCGCCACGCACCCTCCCTCATACGCACTCCATATCACACACGACTCTTGTCCGTGGCCCATGACCGTTGGCTCCGGGACATCCGCCACCCCGCTGGCATTGGGCGATGTGCTATTGTGGGTGTATAGGTACATGCAGTTGAGTATAAGGCAAGAGGATTGGGTGATGCTTGGGGATGGGGAGAGGCGGGAGGTGGGGAGGTGGTGGAGGCGGAGGTGTGCAAGGAGGGAGGAGGAGGAGAGGGTGAGGGGTGTTAGGAGGGTTGATTATTTGCAGGGGAGGGTGTTGTTTAGGGGGCTGGTGGTGGATTGGGGAAGGGGGGTTTTGAGGATGGTTACGGTTTGAGTGGAGGGTATGTGGTTTGTTTGGGGTTTGAGTAGGGTTTTTGGATAGGTGTGTTGTGTATTCCTAGGCAGTCTTTTTACTTGGACGTTCGGTGTCGTGCACTCAGTGTCTTACATTGTGATCTGTCTTGCGAGGAGATGACTTTGACGCAGTCGACTCGCAATGGCGGAAGGTTATTGCTTCAAATGCCAAATGCGCTAGATCGTGCCCTGAGAATAGCGACTCAGGAATAGAGGTAGTATTTAGGCTCGAGCCGAAGTAGGGAGACTCAAATACTGTGCCGTACCGGGAACATTGAATCCAGCTGCTAACCAGAACGAGTAACCAAGGCGTATACGGATTCGGACTCTCAGACTCGACTCCTCGCGAGTCGCAGAAAAGAAATCTTGATCCAGCATGGGATTGACCTTCAACGCTGAAGATGACTCCATTCCTGGAGTGGAGGAGAATAGTTTGCGGACTCGGACTCAACTTTTTGAGAGCCGATAAGTGGACGAGGACACCGACAAGGAGCGCAAAAAGGCAGAATCAGAGAGTGACCGGGAGACAGAAAAATGGAGCTGGTGGGAGACTCTATGATGACAGGAGGATCCATCCCGCCATAAGATATTTTCTCTTCTTATTTCTTCTCAGTTCCGTTCCCACGGCTTCATTTCTTCATGACCGCTGACAGCGCGCGGCAGCCAGCAGTACCGCGCCGTCAGCGTAGCCGAACTCACCCAGCAGATGTTCGATGCGAAGAACATGATGGCGGCCTCTGACGCAAGACACGGCCGTTACCTGACCGTCAGCCTCCCCCTTGCCATCTTCCGCGGAAATGTGTCGATGAAAGAGGTCGAGGACCACATGCATAACGTCCAGAACAAGAATTCAGCCTACTTTGTCGAGTGCATTCCGAACAATGCACAGACGTCCCAGTGCGACATGTCGCCGCGCGGGCTCAAGATGTCCGTCACGTTCTTGGGAAACTCTACGGCTATCCAGGAACTGTTTAAATGCGTCGGTGATCAGTTCAGTTTGATGTTCAAGCGCAAGGCTTTCCTGCATTGGTATACGGAGGAGGGTATGGATGAGATGGAGGTGCGTGTGTTCTTATCTAGATCGATCTACTAATCTGAAATCTGGTAGTTCACGGAGGCCGAATCGAACATGCAGGACCTAGTTGCGGAGTACCAGCAATATCAAGATGCTACGTGCGTTGGATACTTCGCATTTTGAATGATAGTCTACTGAGTACTTTCTAGCATTGATGAGACCGGCGAAGAGGAAGAAGAGCTTCCCGTTGACGAAGTGTGGAGAGAATCCACCGACTGCTTCTTGATTACACCTGAAAGCAACTGTACTTTTGAATAGCCCTTCTATATCGGAACTCACGAGTCTTGCTTCTTCGTTATCCATCAGCTTCATGGACATCGCGTGTTCAGTCCATCACCTTCCATAGCCCTGCCTTTCTTCATATCTACGTAGTAGTACCCCACATTCACAAAGGCAAAGTGCACGCGGACCACCTTGAGGCCAAGGCGAGGCCACTCCAAGAAAGACAGTACTGAAACGAATACCGCGTCGTAGATGGGTATAAAGTTGACTAGTGCTAACTGCACTGACGCTCCGCCAACCACGATGTCCATCACGCTCTCCCCTCGCCACACCCTTGGCTTTCCCAGTAAGTACATCAGGTCGTACGTACCATATGTTGACCACACCTCTAGGACCCCTTACCCACATTGTGACGCAAACACTGACCATCACGAACCACAATGATCTTCCGGTGACATACAAGGTCAAGACAACAGCTGCAGACGTGAGCCACCGACCACCGATCAACAATGTGCACATAGCTCATCGCGCAAGGGTAGATTTTCTGTGTACGTCCGAATCCCGGTAGACTTGAGCCCGGAGAGACTACGCATGTCTCTGGTACGTGCGGTTACATCGTGGCGCAAGACCGTGCTGACTCTCTCCCCGTGCGCAGTCATACATGAGCCGATGTCAACGGAGCCCCCCTCGACATCCCAATGCCCTCACAAGTTTCTCATTTTGGCCACGCTCATAGGACGCGACGACGATGCCAAGTCGCTTCAGGAAATAGTGCGCCACATTTCTTGTACTAGGCTGATTTACAACGCCTTGACAGTGGAATGCGGCTAATGCGGAGGGGAAGGAAATACATCGGTACAAGATGAGAGTTCGGTACCTACCGGCTGTCAGGTATCCAACGCTGCATGAGGATGAAGGCGAGTCTCATATTCAAGCTACGCCTTCGGTACATTTGAAGCAGATACGCGGCATGGATCTGATTCACTTTATAGGACAGCATGCCAACTCCCGCTACCACGATGAGCGCATTGGAAGATGAAAGCCCTTTGGAAACCTTTTTCCTGGCGCGTGAAGAGTTCCATTCACGTCCGAATTCTCTGGATCTCGAAACACATACAGTTACTCCTTCCCAGACTACATACCCAGCGGACGATCTAAAAAACCTATTCCATAAAATTAATCAAGCGGAGGCGGAAATTAAACGCCTCCAAGGACTATTAGCAATAGCGGGACTCGCAGCCAACAGGGAGAAACCATCCAAACCAAAACGTTGGTACGCGGTACGTGTAGCAATACCGTATGCATTAGCTATCACCATATCTGTTTTCACTGTGACCTACATCTTCTTATAATACGTAGATACGAGCACTCTACTTACCTGTCGTACATTATTGTAGCGTAGTTTATACATCGTCTTAAAACTGTAGCACAACTTGAAGTTCTCTGGCTAGTAGGCCATAAAAAGAGTCTGCAAAAGAATGACTATGATCATAGCAATGCTCATATTCAACTCACTAGGATGTCTATCAATCTCGTTCACTCCATTTCTTATGCTACATACAGAAGCCAGAATCGCTAGTGATTCACGATACGGCATGTACCACTGCCTCAAACGTCGCGAAAGTCGCGATGTTCACAGGAATCGCCCTGCACAGATCATTAGACCTTTACAAGGCGCATATACAAAAAATGAACCGACCTTATCAATGTAGGCGCCAGCCCTCGAAAAAACACGCCCACACCCTCCGTCTTAAATGAATTTACAATGGTCCCACACATAGTCTTATACGGACTCTCCGCAGAGTTCTGTAACAACGGCGTGCTCGACCTTGGAATCATGTCCGGAGAATGTCCCTGCATCCGCGTCTTCACCACATCCAACGGGAACGTCGTCATCCACCCCGCAATCCCAGCGAGGCCACCCGCGAGCATCATCACCGCCCACCCCGGTACACTGCGCATCTCCCCATCAACTTCCCTCAGCAGGAGTTGAATCTCATCCGCGGGCGCTTCCAATGTCGGGGTGGTAAAGTACCTGCACGTAGCTTCGTACTGTATTCTTTCTCGTTAGAAGCAGGAAGGGATATGGGAACCAGGGAGCAGTACGAACAGCCCAGAAATACGCGCCATAGCCGCAGTCGCGCAGGGCAGTGACTGGCAGGCCGCGGTACATGCCTCTGATTCCATGCGTGCGGATGATGGACATGGCGACGTCGCGTGTAGAGCTGGGCGTTAACATTTGCTGTTGTCGGATCTTGATGAGCTCCGTAGGCGTGGTAATGATTCTACGTCGCGTATGTCTGTGTCAGGATACTAAGCAGGTACAATCTGGAACGTACGAAGATATAATCCCACTCCCCGCGCCTGCGAGAGCAATCTGGGTAAGGGTGGGTATGGCGTTGCCATTGTCTAATTGGATCTTCATGAGGAACCGATAAGACGCGAATACGAGGCCGTTCATTAGAGCTGTTGTAGCCTATGACAAAGTTGGGCTCCGTGGAGGAGAGAAAGGACAGGATAAACGTACCAAGGGCGATGTTATGCCTTTGTACAACCCGATAAAGCGCTCTTCTTTGATTATTGTGCCAAGCGCGTTCATCGTAGACGAATACTTCCCGTGCATGGTAGGATCTTGGAAGCGGACCTTCACTGGACGTGTCCTCATGAGCGTCCACGATAGCGCTGAACACCAGTAGTAATCGCACCAGTATCGAAAGGATATCCCACAACCAAGCCAGCTATACCCTATCCACCGTGCTCAGCATCAGTTTATCCGTCAAGAAGAAACGTACGCTTATGGTACCCGCTAGGAAGTCGATGGCCGGGTTAAGTTCGACGCCTGTTGGATGAGCGACACGCTTTCGCAGGTTGTGAAAGAGGGCTTACCTCCTTCGGCCATGGCGTCGTGGTGGTGGTGGTCTGCCAGAGGTATACATCTTATTGGTCAGAGTGAAAGGAGACCGGATCCCGATATGGCCACGAGATTAGTTCCGTGGAAGTTGGCGACGACCCTGAGCATCACGACCCTTTCTCCTGTTTCATCTATGGGATGGAATTGAAACGGCGTGGCAAACACAAAGTAGACTTTTCTTCACGATACAAATCGTACAACTCCGTCCAAACCTCCCTATCTGCATCATCCTTTGGCAGCTCCAGCGTCAGATCCTGTTTTCTTACAAGCTTCCACGGCTTTGGCAGGGGCCAATCCGAAAACTGAACGTAGTGGGAGAGATCTAGCTCTCGTGAGGGATTCCATCCTGCACTTGACATGTTTCCAAGATACGCCTCATGTCGTGGATCTTCGCTGCGGAACTCGCCTGTGAGGAGAGCGTAGCCTCTGTGAGGCAGGGGCTTCGTGATGTCAGCGAAAAGGTGGTTCACGATCTACGGTATTCCTGTTGTATTTTCTGAAGGACGATGAAAAGGACGAACCGACCTCCATGTCATAAACACACTCCGTAGATGCGGCCAAGTACCTGGTTACATCTTGCCATAGGTCTTTAGACGGTTCTATTACCATGATATGGGTAGCGAATGGCTTATTCGGCATTCCAATACGCCCGAGGTAAAAGTAGAGGAGTGGAAGGTTCTAGGAATAGATGACTGAACGCGAGCAGCAATCAATCAATCACATAACGATAGATAATAGGCCAAGCTGAAAACATACTCCATGTTTTCAAAACTAGCCCGTCATTATCGAAATAAACAATCCGACGGTACTCTTTGGTGAGGCTTTGCTTCCAGGTTCCTGCGACATTGGGTTCATTTCGAGATATCCTTACAGGAAAGAAAAATGACTGACGAACGCCTATCCGAACTTGTATAATATCTACAGGGTGTAGCTGCACTCCAAAACGATATTTCACAAGGCGCAACATCGTCTTGATGTTCTCATTGGGCCTTCCTTCTAGCCAAGCGCTCCATGACGTCCATTCCTGCGGATAGACGAGAACAAAGTCGGCGCGCGCATCTAAAGCTTTCAAGCGACGGAAGTTTATTAACTGCAGGCGGAACAGCTCTAAGTGTTATACAAAAAAGCGAAGTTTGGGCACCCACAGCATTACATAGATATTCTTGGTTGGTTGCGTACATGACGTAGGCGTATCGTGAATCGCGAGTTTGATACCAATGAGAAAACTGAAAGCAGGACGCCAGAAGCAGTGTAGCGGGTATGTAAACCGTAGGCGAATTGCTGATGTCTCAGTACAAGGAATCGCCTATAGCTACAAACAATAAAAGATATAGGAATCAGACATTGCGCAGGATGAACGTGGGATCTATAATCTTCGATGCTCCTTGTCAGTCTTACTATTCAGGCAGGAGATCAAGATCAAGAGCGAAGTGGCCATTTACTTCTCATAATTTACCAATCCGCAGTCAACAAACTGTACGACGCCTAGCCTAAACAGACCGGGGGACCTTTCCTCGAACATCCTTGTTAACGCATCACCGTGTACTTTTGTGTTATAGCGTTTGATTAGCACCTCCTTCAACGACGGCAGCCTCCCGCTAGCGTCTGACACCACTTCATCGAACCTCCGCCAATCGTCGGCAGGAAAATGGCTTTCTGATATTGACGGCGAGATGCGTATGACGATACTCGTCAATTGAGATGGATTGTGGCTGTTGTGAAGGGAGAGAGACTCGACTAGCCAGACGATGTTGGATGTGCACATCTCGATGTTCTGGATCGAGTACAACAGACACGGGTGTGGACCTAAAACGTGTAAGAGCGTGCTACAGTCATACAGCAAGCAGCTAGACAACGAACCTAACCACTGCGGACCAAAAAGCAGGCTTAATCTTCTGAGGGAGGGCGTTCCACTAAGTAATCTGGGAAGAAGGGTCGTGTCTCTTCCAAAATCGACACATCTGAACTGTAAAACCTCCAAGGAGTTCAAGTCACCCATAGACCCGTCGAAGATGGCCGTCAAGATGGGTGAAATTTGATACGACACGAGAGAGATGGTCTTCAGCAATGAAGGCCTCCGGCACATGGACGTGCTGAGCTCGGAAATGGAGGCCGGATTAACATCGCGATCGTCCATGAACATCTTCGCATCCAATTGAAGATGCTCCAGTCGGCCGAGACACTCCCTGCGCAAAGCAGCAAGCTGAGAGACCCGGCCCAACTCTCCGTTCTCCGTCCCGAACGTCATAATGGGCATCAAGCCAACAGCCGTCCTGATCCTCGGCGACAGCTGTCGCGACTCGACGCGAGTCAGGAACAGTCGCTCTATTTTCGGGAGCAGCGATATGACATCTTCGACGAATAGTATCTCCGTGCTGGGGAGACGTTCTCCATCTAGTCGAATCTCGCGGTAGCTCTGAGCGACGTGGGGGGCGGCGATGAGCATGTTGCGAAAGTGTCTCCACTGCTCCGGCGTGGGTAGCAATCGAGCAGCATCCAAGATGGAGAACAGATGGCGCAGTGTGGGCAGACGAAAGGAGCGAGTGACGAGCGCGCACGACTTGAGGTCATGGTTCTGCCACGACGATGCCGCGACCCAGTCAACAATCTCGTCTATCAGTTCCTGCGGGAAGATGGGCAGTGCAGAGTTCGCCGAAGATAAGACTGGCATGATTGGCGTCCACACTCGAGGCATGTCAGCCAGACGTCGCAGTCAAGATGAAAGCGCCTACATTCGGAAATGGAAACTAAGAAAGGTTAACCCAGGTCACGACGGGAGACGGACGTCTCCTCCTCGAGGTTCAGCCGTGCCAGCAATTTATGCTCGGAGTGCTGAGAACAAGAGTAGATCACGGGTGAACTGCTTCTATTTTGGGTTTCTCGTGTACGTCAACGTGGATCCAAGGGTGAAATGGGTCCGCCATCAGCAGTTGGGCACTCGTGAGCCCAAGGTTAAATCCTTTGCTGGGGCAGCCATCATCGTCGGATACACCGCGATTATCTCTGGTAGAATATCGGAGGTAGGAACGGGATGCTAGAGGCCAATAGGACGATGGATGTCAAGAGCACATACGGTAAATCAATAATGTCGAGACCAGTCGGCTGCCCACGGTCCGATACCGTGCAACAATAGCGTGGGATTTGTCGAGCAGCAATTAGCCCCCTGCGAACGACAAGTAAGCAAGGAAATGAGCAATTGTAACCGAACCGCGAAGCCCTGACCTCTTTCAGTGCACAGAGATGAAGCATATCCGAGCATGGGCTCATGATTCATCGCCGTACCAATACAATATAAGGGATGTATGTATTCTGGAAAGCCCTGGACAAGTATGACGTTTTATTCTCATACGAATTCCGGAGGCGTTGATCTTACCAGGGAGCGGGGTTAGCAGCCCAACGCGGTAATCCCACGGGTATTGCTTCGAAGTGGGGAGGCTATTATCGTTTTGCGTCAGATACACCAACAACACGCCACTCGGTCCCAGCGGCGCATGAGATGTTCTAAACGACAGGTGGAATGGAGCTGCCTGGCAACGTCAAGTAAAGACGTGGAACAAGCGGTTGTACAAAGGAAACAACCAGCTCCCACCTGAACATTTTGGGGGCGGGGATTTCCTAAAGTTGATCATGGGACATCACTTCTGGCGCCATTGAACGTATGGTCCAGCAGGCTGGAAGAGGTGACTGTGAGAGGAAAGAGATACTTCAAAACTTCGAGCGAGCTCGTGAGTAAGCGTCTTTATATTGTAAAGGTTGCAAATGGACACGCTTATTAGTGTGCTTTAAGCATGTCTAGTGTCGACTTTGAAGCTGCAATACATCGGGACTTGTATGATGCATGAATAGCAGTCGCCATGATCTGGAAACGTATCCATCCCTGGAGCCCCGGCGCATCCGCCAAGCTGGACGTGAACGCATTCCTGTCGCTACGAAGAGGGCTTTGTGGGTAAACAATGTCATTGACAATCATTGATACGTACCGCATAGCAGAACAAGTCGGTCATCGAACCTCCAGCAAAATGACGCACATGTGCATTAGTCTCACGAATAGTGGACATGTCCGCCATCATCTAGAGTAAATTCTCTTCCCATACATCGATGTCCACGCACTCAGTTACGAACTTCTTCATGAACGAATCAAATGCAATACGCGTAGTAACATGATACCCACTCCAAAGTCAAACTTACGAATCGCTCTTCGCTCCCTTGTGACAACCTTCTCGTGCGCCTGCATTACCGTATGGTCGAAACCAGAAGAAGACACAAAGTCCGTGAGCCCGCGCGAGACATATACCCTTATGACGGCCAGAGTTCTCAAGCAGGCTCGGACCGTCAGCTAAGGCAATAGAATATTAGCGAGTCCTCATCGTCGCACCGCTATCTCCTCACATAGCACTCCACCCGTCTCAAAGGGTGTCTGCATTGACTGCAAGCTTTTCTTTCCCTATAGAGACACGTATCTTTTGTAAGTCCCCAGCTGCGTATACAAGGTTCGAGCAGCCGTCGAGCGAAAAGCGCGTCAGATCAGGATGGTGGTAGGAAGCAAAATAAATCAATAAAGAGGAACATGATCACGTGACGTCTATCCCGACCATGTCGTCGGTCAAACAGATGCACGGTTTCAGCATTCACTTGTCGTTCATTCCCGTGATCAGTGGCGCACCTTCATCATTTCTTCCTTTGCCAATGTCACATTACGCGTCCTTGACGTTGTTGGCGCTGTGTGATGATGCGTAAGCGGGTGGTTATGAAATGAGGGACTCATTGATCCTTCGTGGCGTATAAAATTCCCTTTCACATTCATACCAAGATTGCATCACTAACAAGACGTCTGCGGACGGAACCAAAACTTTGCTCGTCCATTCACATCATAAATCCCATACCCAGGCTCCTGATTGTCCGAATATATATGTGCGAACCATCCAACACCGACGTTCTTGAAATACCAGCAGTGCGAGTCTAAGAGCGTGTAGTAGTCCTATTAACTTCATCAATAAGAGTGCAAGTGAAAGTGATATTGAGAGAAACACCCACCCGTTCGTTGTCGACGTTCGACACTGCGTTGGGGCTGTTCGGTTGTACCCCCTGCGATGTGACTGATGGCCATCCATTCTATGGGGAGCGTGCAAAGTCAGTAGTAGGAAGAGTGGTGGGTGATATGTACGATACCTCGCTCAGATAAATCTTCTTTCCTTGTCCGTTCGCGATGAACCTGTGACTATCAGCTGAAGGTCATCATAAAGTTCTTCCTTACCAATCCAAATCAGATTGAACGATGTGCCACGACTTACTGGCTGCCAAAAGAATTGAATGATATGTTCCGCAGATCGCAATCCAAGCTCACCAGTCGACGCTTGGTAAGAGAAAAACGGAAGCATATGTCCATCGATCATATCAATAGCATCCAGAACCACTTTCGCGCCGCCATTCTCCTACAAACGTTTTAGAGTCATCAGCGCAGCACTCTAACCTTCAAAAAAAAAAACATATACAAACCTGGTATGAGTACCTGCACACACATCAATAACTAAAAACCAAAAAACTCAAAGAACTCACGCCATATCCGATATCGTCACCGGAATGCCTAAACTCCCAAGTTGTCTTTTCAACGACACCACTTCCTGGGCGAGCGCCTGTGGCGTCAGAACCCGATCATAGAGCGGCTCCGACCCGAATTGCACCACACGCGTAATGAACTTTGCCCGGGGATTGGAGTAGAGAGACGAGACGAGGTGGTTCTTGCGCGTCTGCCATTCGTTCCCGCCGTCAAAACCGAACTAGCGCCAGTCTCAGCATAAAGAGAACACAAGCAAACGGAGTGGAACGCACCCAGATAAGCGCATGCACGCCTAGACGTGCATCCCATGCGGCGGTCACGATATCGTCGCTATCATCCACATGAGTACTTCTGGTTGGTACTAGATTGAACTACGCACTAGAACCCAGCCCGATCGCAGAACCCATACATGCGCACATAGCGGCCCTTGAACGTCTCCCGGATATCCATAAACTCGCGTCTCAGCGTGTTCACGTCTTGACCTACCAACCAACATCATTCATTGAGCATACGGTACTATGGAAAGTGGCATACATACGTACAGGCAGTGACTTCGTAGCTGAACCCGACGAAGCCGTATTCTTCGCTTGGGGGGCACCACCAGTTATCGAGCGAGGACGGGACGCCAGAGGGCATGGAGAATCCTAGGGCAGGGAAACAGTTCGTATTCGAATTTGTTGATGGTGATGCGTCTATGGGATGGCCCAGTGCGATGCCAGAGACAGCGAGGAGTGAGACGACAACGTGAAGGGGATGCATCGCATGATACTGATCCTACGCAGACTGGATGTCTCTTTTAATCTTCTTGAGCGTCCGATAATCGACGGAAGCTGGCCATCGCAGTGCTATTTTAGAATTTGCGAGTGGGCATACTTGGGTACCATGAGCAATCTAGTCTCCAGTAGAGCGCTATCGCACTATTCGGCTATCGTGCCTCAGCTTTGAGACGATGGCCATGTCTCCTCGGAAAATACTACAGGTTACTTTGGTTCTTTTCTTCTAGCATTGGGCGCTGAGCAGGAGAGCACTAGACTCATGATAGTTAGACCTCTAGAAGAAACCGATTCCACGAATACATAGACCAACGTGCATTAGCTCCTGAGAGTTCCGACCCAAGAGAGGTGTAGAGAAGATGTGTCGAGTGGTTAGACAATTTCCAGATGGAGGGTAGAGAAAAAAAACGAACCGTGAGAAACTGCAAACAAACTCTGCTCGTCAATTCGTGTAGTATCGTGTTACAGATACGAATGGAATTAACACGGGAACGACGTGCACTAGAAACCTCAGAACGTAATCTGCCGGACATGTCTTGAGGGAGAGCATTCATCAGAGGGGAAATACCTTTCACGATAAGATCCAGATCCTATAAGTAGTCCTTAACGTTGGCACTAATAATGTTGTACGAGTGCGCCAGTAGAAATCTGCCTGCCCGTAACAACTGTCATGCTCTGCATCCTTATCGGCACCTCTGCCAAGCTGACCAACAACACGATTCAGAAGTTAGCCATGTAAATATTAATCATCCCACATCACGTCTACAAATATTCTAATATATAGATGTATCGAAAAAATCTCAATACGCGTTCAAGCTCTCCATGCCCAGCCTGATGTCCTCCATATTCTTCAACCTCTCCTTCACCTCGCCACCAGATCCACCAAGTTCCTCCTCCCACCATCTCGCCTCCTCCGCCCTCCAACCACCCGTCAAGAAGCCCTTGAGGTCCTTCCCCATCTCCCGTAGCTGCACATACGCCTTGGGTGGGTTCTTGTGATCATGGCCGTCCTTGGCCGTGAACCCATTCAACGCCAGGATGAGCGCAGGCGGAACAGTGACGCGCCCGATTTTAAAACACATCTGGGACACGGAGATGCAATGCACGAGCGCGCCGTCAGGCTCATCTTCCTGCGCGAGCTTGGCCGCGAGCGCGTGCAGATCTGTCGGGGTGTTCGTGGATGGCGTGGGCGCGGTGATAGTGCTGATCGTCCCCGGGGAGGCTTTCTGTGGGCGCTTTTTGCTTTTGGAGACGAATTTCGCGTAGGCGTACATCTATGCCTGCGTCAGCCGCGTAGAACATGGTATAGATGAATACACACCCATTTGTCGCCCCAGGACGCGATGTATATCCGGACTTGGTAGGAGACGAGCATGGGTATTTCGCGGATAAACAGGAAGTGCGTAGCTGTAATGGGTCATGTCGGGAACGCCGAGTAGATGGGTATCGGGAGGCTTACCACCGAGAGGAAGGACGCCGCCAATGTCTTCACGGAATAGCTGGGGCACAAACATAATGGCCCATCGGAAACGAATTGGATCAAGCGCCTGCAATACGACGTGTCAGCCGACGGACTATCGGAAGCAGATTGGACGCGCCTTTGCGTACGACGAGTTGCTCAGATGCAGGTTGAAGTCCGAGTCGTCTATGGCTGCGACAAAGGGTAAGTAATAACGTAAAATCAGAGCGACAGACACGCACTAGCAAAACAATCATAGTGCAACACGGCCTCAAACGGCTTCTTTCCAATGGGCGACGCGCGATCCCACCACGCCTCCGACGCCGCCCTCTGCGCCTCAATGCTCTTGAATTTCCGCGCCAATCCAAACAGCCGTTTCCGTAACTTGAACGCGATAAACTCGGGCAGGACGCGGACTGCATTGCCATCAGTCACCAAGCCGGAAAAGCCATATAACGCACAATGCCACACGAGAGGAAGCGACCGGATATTCATCAGCAGCAGAAACCCCAACACGTATTTGGTCGGCGAGGACAACGTCCTGAGGACGCCCAACAGCGTGTCGAGCAGAGAGTCGGCCATGGTTCCGAGGAGAGAAGCAGGGTGTATTTTTAGTGATGACGTTCCCCAATAAGAAGCAATGCCCGGTTATGGGCGTACCCGAGGGCCGTACCTGATTCCCCACCATTTCGCCTTGCCATGGGCGATGACTAGCGCGGTATTATGCTACGGGTAGCGAACCAGAAGCCGCATTCACCGACGGCGTCGAAACTTCATTTACGATATCTTCCTCCATCCAGCGCTTGAGTATCGTCTCGGGGCCGGATACCAGTGGACGCTGCATAGGTTCCAAGACCAACGCTTGCTGCTGTATGTGCTTTCCGCATCCTTATCATATGCATTGCAGATGAGCATTTGGCGCTGTGGAGAGACAGGCATACAAGAAGACGAGGGAGATTGATGACTTGTGTCCGCGTAGGTTTAGTTACACGCGCCACGATACTGTACTAACGCGACCGTTAATTCACATAACGCGTCACAGGGCCCCGTGAAGTGAACTAATTCGGCTTCCATAACGCGTAACAACGGTAAATTTTGTCGGGATCAGCCCAAATGCGGAAATTTTCGCCGCGGCGGCTCGCGCCGCCGCCTCCCGCGGCTCCCAATATGGTCTATGGACCCTGCATGAACTACTGGTAATTTAGTTCACAATCATAACGCGTAACATGCCGTGAAGATCCGGTCGCGTTAGTACAGTATACGACTCGCACATGTTGTGTAATCAAGCGCTATTTCATAAGAGAACATTAGTGCACAGAAGCAAGAATCGATTATAAACGCCACAATACATACCAGCTTGGATCTATCCCGCGTCTTTGACCTGATAATACATATGTGGCGTCTCGATTTAAAAACAGCCTACAACACTCCGACATCTCAACACCCATCTCCCGCCATCCGAGTACTGTACGCGCATCAGAAGCTCACGCTCAGAGAGCTCCATTTGCGCCGTCAATGTCTGTAAAGTGATACGCCCAAGTGCTGTTTTTTGGCCCCAGCACTCCTTGGCTTCCTAGCGACGTACTCCAAAATCCTGCCAAGAAGATCCTGATGTGCATCCCCCGATCCCAGCAGACTGACATTCGCCAGGGTCTGGTCGCGCCACTGAGGACGTGCAGCGTAGGCGCAGATGGAGCGTGCACGCAGAGCGATGCAAAAACGCAGACGTCGATGCCGTAGGCCGCTCCTGCGTCGGACAAAGTTGTGTTATTCATACGTTTTGAAATGCTAGAAATGGTGATCCCAAACGTATGAAAGGCATCCGTTTGAACTTGACGAACAAGTGACAGTCGGGTGACATGTGTCCTCCAACGGTAACCACCACTTCATACACCAACCTCACCTCTTCCGCTACTGCCTGATGCCGACCCCGCCACATGCCACTCTTCAGCAATCCAATATTGCAACTGCTCATTCTCAGATGAGATCTCGCAAAACGTCCTCAGCGCAGCCTAGCGATAGCTGCCATTGCCAGCGCGCATCGTCCATCCGCTTTCCGTCCGCGCACCGCCAAGTATGGAGATCAAGAACAAGGCGCCGTCTTGGCTTTGAGCGAATCAAAAACCGGAGGATGAGACGGGGAAGGAAAAGAACCCCACGAGAGATGGACAGAGTCGCGGTATATGACAGCTAATGTAGGATGAGCGTCTCCCGACCCTCCCCGTATAGCTCGAGAGGGCAGGGCTAGCATCCACAGCTCTCCAGCGATGATATTCAAATAGTAAACCGTATTCAGAGGAACTGTGAACCCCCCAAGTTTAGCGAGCGCAAGTGCTGTAGCGGGAGGCTCCGTTCAAAGTAAAATTCAAGGAGGAGTCGATCCACAGGTGTCGGATCCGCATGTCGCTCAAGTCCTTGTCGGAGATGAGTGCCGAAGTGGGTGAGCATCGCGGCCATATAAAGCATCACGAAGGTATGAATTTCCAAAGGCGGTAGGATAGGACGCGCCATCGAAAAGAGTTTGATAGCAGGATGAATAGAATGTAGGCATTGGGAGCCGGACGTCCTTAGTCGGAGTTTTGAAGCCTTCCGTTATGCCGGTCGTTTGACTTTCTTGTCTCGCACAGTCATTGTCTTGAGGTGATCCCATCGACTGCCAATTTGGGCAAGTCTTCTTAGACAGCCGCGTACTATATGCCCTATCCGTGTGGTGGATCTATAAGTAGTTGTGGGTTTATCCCCGTTACGGTCCTGTTCGTCATCCGAACGCCGACGCGTCTCGAAATTCCAGCTCAAATGTCAATCTTTGATCATTTTTCTCCGGCGCCATTCTCAACCTCCCACTTCCGCACTGACCGGTTCACATACACACAAGTCTGTTCGTCCCGTCGAAGCAGCCACCCCATATCGAGACCCTTCTTGCACACTAATCGTCACCCCAATCATTCTGATGAGTCCGTGCAAGCAATTTTGATACAAAATCAATGTGGCGCTACTGAAAAATACAGGTAATAGACATTCAACGACTACAACAAGAATGATCCAATAGTGAATGTAAAGAGGAGAAGAACGACCTTCACACGGAGTGCGGTTAAACTGAATCAGGGCCCTGACAAAATAAAAAATAATCAAATCACTTGCAATCACAAGAGTCAGCCAACAAACCCTCGATCTAGGATGGTAGACAACCAAGAGGTGGTTTTCATCCAATTTAAACTCTTCTGAGTGACGCTTCCTCTTCGGTTCGGTGGATGACGGAGCCGTACTGTTCCCCTTCTCTGGGAGGACCACAACTGTTGATAGTTGAACCGCCACATACATACCATAGCTCGTACCTTGAGGACTTCACCATATTGCGCAAAGAACTTGAGATGACATAAGAACACACGACGAGGAAAGAGACAAAGCCCACTTTTGACAGCTATTCCGCATCCGTGCTCTTGTTTACATAGCTGGACAAGATAACATTCAATTCCGCCTCAAGAAGCGACAGCAGAGTAAACGAACTTGATAGACGCCCGACATGATTTAGTCCGCTTGAACAGAGTGTGGATGTCAGAAGAAAGAGGTGAAACAGGTCTACCATTGCAGAGGTATCTTATATATGCGTGTCTCTCGATCTGCGGCTTCCGCTTCAACAGGACAAACACAATGTCTCGGCTTGTGGCTCACGAGTTCGAAAAGCACAATGATAAAATTCAGGTCTGGCAGCTGCCATCCAAATGTGACATTTACCTCGATGACTGCGAGCGCGCTGCTTTACATATGTATCATGCCATCCATACTGACCTCGCTGCGCAATATCGGTACTAGTCCGACGCATATCAGAAAGTGCATGTCATATAGTGCATCCTCTATCCCATCCATCATCGTGGTCTGCTCAAGACCCAGAGGATGAAATGGTTCATCAGAAACTCGCCCGTCGTCGCGGAGGTTATACGGTCAAGTCCCTTTTCCCACAATAGGCTTGGTAGAATGCGTTTCGTCACGAGGTAAGTATCATTGACATCGGATCTAAGTCTTCCACTGCTTCTCCCTCCCCTCCCCTCCCCCCCACTTTCCCTTCTCCATCTGATCTGCACATCCTAATCCATTCCAGACCATCTTGTACGTACGTACAACACCCACTTGAGCCCCAAATGTCGTTGCGCAGCGAAGAAAGCGGCGGTCTCCCGGCATACCAAAGAAGCCCAAGCTGGTTCTCCTTCCCCGTACGAACGCCTCTCGTGACGGTTTATTCTTGAAGAGGGCCGTCGGCCGAAGACTATCGGCGGAGCGAGGCAAAACGGTGGAGAGGTGGGAGCGAGAAAGATGGATGATGGTACTAATAGATACAGTAACGTGGGGTTAGGCCAAGCCTGGAGGTTCACCGCCGCATCCCCTCGAGCGCGACACGCCGCTCCAAAAACACGACCCCCTGCTCCTCCTCATACCGCGTCGAAGCGTCGTCCACAACCTGCAAGATGCGCAGGTCCGAGGGGTGCACCGTCGTGCTCCCCGCGTGCCGAAAGATGGAGATGAATTCATGTCGGAACAGGTGCAGCGTAATGAGCTCGGGATGCGTCGTCTCGGAGTCTGTGAGATGAGTGATGAGAATCGTATAAAGAACAGGCAAGAAGACGACGTACCAGCAAGCCGCACGAGATGTACACCGCTCATCGCGCGGTGCTCGCTCTTCAGACGCGCAAACGCAAACTTGCCGGCGGGGGGTGGAGGCGCGAAATGGCATGTCTTGCCTGTGCGCGTTATGGGCATCGTCGCGGTCGCCATCGTAGAGAGCGAGAAGGAGATGGTGGTAGGAGATAGACAAAAGCGACGCGGAAGATATAGAAAAGAACCTCAATACAGTCGCGCGTGCCAGGGTAGCGCGGGGTATATATAATATATCGAGCCCGGGTACGTCCTTGGAACGTACTACCCAGCCGCCGGCAGGAACAACATGCCCCCCCGTGCTCCATCGATCTTCATAGAACAGTCAAAATGAGATCCACATTGCGCGAAGCGGGCGTGTGTTTGTCATTGTAGCGACGGGATAACGTGTATACGGGCAGGACTGCGGACGCGGACACATGCCACGGTGTGGTGTGGATCGTGACGGTAGAACGCTTGTAGAACGCCGGTGCGTGGCATTGCCGCCTGTCATTGGGCGGGAAGCTCCTATAAATAGACGTAAGGCGACAACGCGCCGCCGCTGATGTGGGGCGGCCATGAAGGGGTAAGTATGTGTCGGTCGGCATTGACGCGAGGATCGCTAGACATGAGGAGTAACGTGCTGCGCAACGAAGAAGAGGATGATAATCTTCCTCCTCGAATACAGTATGGCAATCGAGATGGGCTAGAACAAACATGCATGCAAAGAGATCTGGGCTGGAAAGCGTTTGTTTACAAGTGCTGAAAGAACGACTTACACTCGACCTACCGAGTCTGAAGAACATCCTAATCGATACGCTCGGCCCAGTGCGTTCTAGTCATTTGTATGAACAATCACTTGTAGGCCCAGACAATCGTCCGCTGTTGAGAGTTGACCCTTCTACTGTTCTAATTTAACAGTCGGGATGATACGCAGACACGTATGACGCATAACGCTCGCGCAACTGTCGGATTGTTCGACTACAAATTCACTAAAATACATCCGCCGGAGTAGGTCAGAGATGACGAGATGGACAGTGAAATCGCACCAACGATGCTATCGACGGTAGCGTTATGGGAACCGACGGCGTCCAATCTGTTGGCGATGTCGGTGCTAGCAAGCGATCCAGACCACCGCTATCAAGAATTCCCATCGCCATTCTGATTTACCATGTGCACAAGGAATGCTCAAGTAGTGGAACGCTAAAGAGATGAACGTCCAGAATGGACGTCGTCGAGATGGACGGCAAGGAATAGCAAAGAAAAGTTGGCGACAACATTGCAGTACCTTGAGAGTGCGAAGCTAACCCAAACGTTCCACACAAACGAGGTCGCAGCTTGCGCAAAAGACTTTTGATGTTACATTTCCACGAAGCTACCTTACCACGTTATCAGCACAACCCTCACACAGCATTAAAACTACACTCACATGCTACTGATTACCCAACCGATGCCCCGACCCCCAATTATACCCAGTGGTCGTTGTCCTCGGCTGCTCCCTGTTCCTCGGCGGGAATACATGCACCCCGCCCGCAGCCGTCCCGCCACCTACCGCGGGACTAGCCGAAAACCACGCCCTTACACCCGCCGGGGCTCTTGCCCACGCTGCACCTCCCGCTCCTCCTTCCGACCACACTCGCCACCACCACAAATGGCCCACCATCGTGCCTACCGCTGCACGCGCCACTGCTGCCGGGCCACCCATCAGTAGTTCCAAGCCCAGCATCGTATACGGGAGGTACTTGACGGGCACGGTTAAAACGCCGAAAAGCGAAGACGAAGAGCCTGGGGGTGCGCGTGCGGATGAGAGATATTGGAGGCAATGCATGAGGGGCCGCAGGAATGTGGAAGGCGCGAGCGGGGTGGAAAGCGTGACAATGAGGATGCAGGCGAAGAAGAGCTGGTAGGCGAGGTCGGCGCTATTGCCAAATGATGTTTCCAGTGTGTTACTTGTTTGACTGTGTACGAACCGAATGTTATGAAATGTTATAAGGGAACGGAAAGAAAAGGCGTACTACAGCATCGCAACTTCGAATATAAAGTTGATCCCGGCGCCTAATAAGTATTTGTGATTAGTCGTGGACAATGGATAATGCATGATAACGCACTCCCGAAGAAGAAACTCGTGTAGAGGCGCCATATCTACCAAACGCCGTCAGCGCGAACATGGCAACATATAGGTAGAAGAACGTACCTGCAGCTTTCCAAAGACCGCACTCGGATGGTACAACAGCGTGTACGGGGATATGACATTCAGCAAGTAGGGCACGGTAGTGCCGACTAACGAGAGCGTAAGGAAGCGCGTTACTGGCGGTATTTTGCGCAGCTCGGCGACGATAGAGTCCGCCATGGTAGATGAGAGAGAGATTCGGAACTGACGTGTTTCTTGGTCAGCGCCTGATGTTGTTTGGTTTAGAGGATGTCAGGCAACTACCCTCGGCTTTCTATCTCTCGAAACGAGTGTCTCTCAAAACATCTTTTGAACATGCAGTTAAGTTATGAGCACGACCAACGGAATCTTTGTAGACTGTCATCCTAGGGAAGGCAGACTCAACTGTGTCAAATAATGGAGAAGCCGCAAATCGACAGTCATGTCTCGCACGCTAATCGTCCCCGTCAAGTTGTCCAAACCGGCGTCGGCGCCGTTGTTGAGGAGTCTTTCTTTCTGCGATAGGTGTTCAAAATTTCTATCAATGGAGAAATACAGGAAGCCTCTTTCATCTGGGGCTAACTAATACAGGTAATGGAGACATCCATTACAACGAGAATGATAAGATGGTGAAAGTAATAGCAGCATTCTGGCAACACAACTGAACCCGGAAGTACTAGGAGCATGACGAGACGACAGGCAATGAATCCAAAATCTGGTTGTGAAGCCGCCTATGTCGTGAACCATTATGTCCTTTTCACCCGTAGCTACCTGGTAAGTGAAAAACGAGTTAGGTTCGTATCAGATAGCTCAGACGACGAACCATGGTTGTCATGCCTGAAGCCGCCCGCCGATTGTGCATTGGCAAAATTTACCCTGATGCGCTTTCCATGAAACTCTTGTTCGTTGAGCTCCTGTATTGCGGTGACGGCTTCCGAATCAGTTCCGTACGTGATGAAGCCGAAGCCGCGGGAGCGTCCAGTTTCGTGATCACGCATAATCGTGACCTAACGACCGTCAGCGAGAAGCGGCACATATAATAGAAACCGTGAAATACATCAAGGACATGGCCATAATCAGAAAACGCCTAACGAGGAGATAGTTTAAATGAGAACGCAAGGCGGATGGAGGCGAGATGTACCTCTCGCAAGTCATCGTCATTCGCATTCGAGTCCAGATTTCTAGATATGACAACGTTCAGTTTGGCCTCAAGAGACACGTCAGGAGCGCAGACTGACCCAACGTGAACTTTGCCCGACATGAGTGGACTTTGCAACAGAACGTGGGTGTCAGAAGGAAGAGATACAGTAATACCGTGATTGCAGAGGTGTCTCATAAGTATATACGCGCGGATAGTACTTAAAAGGAGGAAAATCCATTTGTGGCGACAACTTCCAGGGGGTTAGTACCTTAGTGGGTATACCACTAAGTAACGTCGGCGAGTGTCTTGACATTCACTAGGGCACAATGACTGCGCGGGAAAACCAATCTACCGGCGGAGCATTCAATCTCCGACTGAAAACGTTCGGAGATGATTTTATCTCTTCATCAACCTCTTTATGCTGAACTGACATTACTTACTTGAGAAGTCATTCCATCTCTCCCAAAATCTGCCTTAATCTCTTTAAATGGACACAATCCCAAACGAGATCCTCTCAGAAATCTTCCTCGCACTCGCCGAGGTCGCTTCGCCCCGCTGCATCATCTCCGCAACCTCCTTCTCTCGATGCCTAAAATCTATCCAGAACGCCCACAACATCATGCTATCAACCTCATCTCGATGGCGTGCCCTCTCCTTATCCAACTCCCGCCTCTGGACAACCATACCCTGAGTACGGGCCTTGCCACCAAAATCAGCGGCCTGTTTGGCATTGTTTACTTCCCCCTTATCATGCTCGATCGATGGCAAATGTGTCGCGACCTTGACTCCTCCAACCACGTCGACCACAGGCTGCCCGAGACACCTCAAAACGAAAGCATTAAAGGTATATTTGATATGTACACTGAAAATTAGCCATATTATAAACAATATATCTGGTATTCAACCTCCATACCCAACGATGTCTGCATCATCCTCAACGTCCATATTACACTCTGAACCTACTTCCTCGTCATCGCTATCTGGTTCGATGGGTGTATAAAACTCCTTTATAAGCCCAGAAGTGACCCAACCCTTCCTCTGCTTGATTGCAGCTATGACTGCCGCTGCTTTCGCCGGTTTACCCTTGATCGTGCTATGGGCCTTCGTCTCTTGTTTATGGAGGACTTTCTGCTCCTGGTCTCGATGCCAGTCAATCTGGAGGTCCAAAGCCGCGATGGTAATGGTCTTGAGGCGTGCCGGCTCCGTTAACGCGCGCATATCCTCGATTGGAACACATAATTCTAGCTCCTGCTGTTTCTTGTCCTTCCGAGCCTTGGTTTTCATGCGCTTGCATGTATTAGCGTTTGCGATTTCCTTCGACTGCTCTGCTATCTCCTTTCGCTTCCTTTGGACAACTCCATCCGCGTCGTCTCTGCGCACGATAACCCGAGCGTGCTTGAAAAGTCCACCAACCTCCTGCTCCTTCTGTTCGACCCACACCTTCGGATTGTTGCGTGTCCACCGCGCTTTGGCACTGATGAAATCCATGGAAGCATTTGGAGCACGCTGCTTCGCCCGTTTAGTGGTACCGGCCCCACCTTCGCTGTGATCGTTGGTGGTTCTGAGAAAGTGGTCCATCTTCTGCTTCTCCGTCATTCCCACACGCTGCGCGCTTCTCTCATCCTCCGTAAACCTCTCCCATGTCTCAAGCGCTCCCTCGAATGTGGCTTTGGTTCCTTCCGGGATAAGTGGTAGCCTCGGAATCAACGCCAACGCTGCATACACAGCATCGGGACGTTGCCACTGCTTGCCATTAAGTGATGCCATTTTGTAGCTCATGTCGAGGCCACAAACAATGTACGGATCGGCGATAACCCGTCGACAGAGGGCTTTCACCTTGTCATGGGTCGGAGGAAGGTCAAGCTGGTTCTGAATTTGACCCCGGACGATCACCATGTACGGAATGTCAACAGATTGTGAGTAGAGAGTCATGCATACAAGGTCTGACAAGGTTCCATCATCGTGTAATGCGGTGTAGATATTCTGTTCGATGTTCGTCCATTGTCCGGATGCTTTGTGCTCGCGAATAAACTTGAAGAATTCGATGTAGAGAGGAAGATGTGCGATGACTTCAGCAGCACCATATCCGAGGGTTCCGTAACGGTTGTTACTGACATCGGGAAAGCGAACAACATGTCCGAGGTGCTCGCGAGATTCAAAGTAAATACCGTGCATATCCTGCTGACCGAGCTTCTTGTTGCTGTTATTCAGCACCATTCCCATGAGCTCAATCAGCTTGACACCACCCCGTCCAGAAAGCTTTTCGGCGCGTGCTTTAAGTGCGGCATCTGAGCTGCCAGCTGCAGCGGCATTATCCTTATTGAACAGAGTGATTGGGCCTGGATGACGATGCTTATTCTTTGCCCACATGGGTGCTAAGTTGGCAAAGGCACCTATAAAGATGTATTAGTTCTCTAAACATCTAAAATCATCGTAAGAGGCCCGCCTTTCGAAGAATTGATGGCTTTGTGCATTGCACATCCACCCCAGACAAATCGACGTGAATCAGCTTGTTGCTCCTTTGGGAGCTTCTCGAAAGCTTCCCGGCCAACTCTCTTGATAATCGCATGCTCAACCTTGGTGTTACGTGTCTCCTTCTCTTCTTGAGACAACGCATCCCACTGCGCCACTCCACCGGCAAGGAGAATGTTCGTCTCATTCTGTTCAACGACCATCTGAACCAGTTCCTCGCCACCGAGAGATTTAAGCACCTGCTCGCCTCTCATCTCAAGATCTGCCTGGTCGCGTTCCGCCACGAAGAGCCGGACCAGTTTTGTCTGATCGGGAGCATGGTCACTAAGGTATCCGCATGCCTTTGTATAGAATGTGCGATTGTCAATGGGATTCTCGAGTCCAAGAGGTGATGTATTATAGGTATCGTGAAGTTTGTAGCACAGGTTCTTCCATCCGGCTAGCTGTGCTTCACTGGTGTGACTGGCAGTGTTAGAGAGATCAACGAGGACAACATGTTTGCGTTCGGCCTCTGGTAACGATGGATCTGCCAGGTAATCGGTCAACGTTACATGCTTCACCTCGTAATTGAGGTTCTTATATGATGTACCGTCGCCACTGAGTGTGAAGTCTAATAACCGCTGTGAGTCATCTAAGTTTATGTGAAAGTTAGCTCACATTCAGTGTGGTTCATAAGGTCCATGGTATGAAGCTCGTCAATGATCCCACCTTCCTTGACAATTCGTCGACAGGACCGTGAGCTTGGAGCACTATCCAGATGTATGCCAAAGCAGTCAGAAACAGCAAGGATGACACCAGCAATGTGATCCATGGGAACGCCATGCTTCGCAAGCTCCAGAACACAGAGCCGCATTGCAGGCGTGATAATCCGCTTCTCCTTTGAGGATTGGTTAACAACGTCCTCAACAGCATTACTGGTAGCCTTCTTGAGACGCTCAGAAAAGCGTTTAACGCGTTTCTGAAGGGCTTGATTTGCAGCCACAAGAGTACAATTCCGCTCTCGAAATTGATCCAACTTTGTCGTAAGAACATCTATCTCCTGCAGTGCCTCATCTCGTTGACGGACAAGAGACATGGCAAATGCAGATTCCTTCTGTTTGGCAGCCATCACGCTCTTCAGTTGCACATTTAGCTGCTCTATTTCATCCTCTAATCCGGTCCGACGAGTCTGCATGCGGGTAACCTTCTTTCGCTCGTTCCGAAAGCGACTTTCGTAGTGCTTGTCTCGCATCTTATCTCCAAGAATGCGATCCTGAATGGTGATTGGGTGGGAAGACGGTGATGTTTTCGAACGTGGACGTGCCCTTGATGGCGCGCGAAGGAGATCCGGATCATTTTCCTTGTTTACGCTCGAAGAAGGCTTTTGATGCCCCGAGTTAGGGTGTGAACTGATGAGATTAAGGCACTGGTTCCTCCTTCCCTTATGCGGGGTGAAGTAGGCGCGTTTTGGAACGCCTGGCATGCGGCTACTGGTAAGTCGCGCGACGCGTCGTGAGCGTGGAAACAAACATAGGCTGAGGTAATCACTTCACCGCATGCGGCGCGCGAAATGCTTGTAGACTCTGTGCACCTCCATAGACGACGTCTACTCACTCCGGATAAATTGAAGACTCTGTATTTTTTATATCTGCATGCAGCCCTGGGAGCAGATTTTTTATTTTCTCTTGCCAGCCTTGGGCCAAACCAAAGAATATCATTAATGCAAAAATCTGCTCCCAGGGCTGCATGCAGATTCTGATTATAAGTAAATTTCCCAACATGAAGCTACCTCTAGGACGTGATGTTGGCGCTGTGGAGAGTCTACACCTCACCTGCCACGAAAACCGGTAGCCAAATAAGACCAAATAGGCCGTCGATTTTGGTACCAAGGCCCGTACTCACATACCCATCACCCACTTCGACCAAAGCCACTTCCAAACAGTACTCGCCCGCAGTGGCCAAGTTCATCCCCTCACAATACTCTACCGCACAAACCACGAATTCCCAATCTTCACCTTCACAGACCGCCCAATATCCCTCTGGCTGGCCGGAAAACCAACCCCGTTGCACGCTGACGACTTGCGCGAACTGAGAATCCGCGAGCTGCGGATCGACGCGTCGTCGTCGGTGGATTTCTACTTTGAACGCAGTGTCGTACTGCAGCACTTTCACTCACTAGAGGGGTTGAGAGTCCATTCGGACACGGTCCAGCATCCGAGTATCCTCGCCGGTCAGCTATGCAACCTGCGGACGCTAGCCCTGCGGAGCACACTCCCTCTGTCGGTGCTCGAGCTACACGGGGAGGGCCTGGAGACGCTCATCCTTCACGGAATATACCAGCTGTCATATACCGCGACTCTGACGCTCTCGCGCGGGTTCATTGTACTTCCCCGTCTGAGAAGTATCTTCATATCTCCTCCCGAATCCGATGTCGAGGAGCTCCCGGTTTTTGATTCGCTGGAAGCCATGACGCTGCCTTGCCTCCGGACCCTCGATCTCCATACTAGTACGCAGGAGTGGCCTACGGCGTCAACGTCTGCATTTTTCCATCGCTCCGCGTGCAGGCTGACCACGCTCCATCTATGCCTACCGCAGGTCACGCCGCACGTTCTTAGTGTACTTATGCAGTGCGACGAGACGCTGGTGGATGTCAGTCTGCTCGGATCGGGGGATGCACATCAGGATGTTCCTCGCACGATTTTGGAGTATATTGCTGGTGAGCCAAGGAGTGCTGCCACGAAAAAGCAGCACCTTCCGCGTCTTAGGCGTATCGCGCTGCAGACATCGACGGCGCAGATAGAGCTCTTGGAATGTATGTTTTTGATACGTGTACTCAAGTGGTGGGAGATGGGCATTGCGATGTTGGAGTACTGTCGGCTGTTTTTAGATCACGACGCAGCGGATGTATGGGGTGGAATCAGGTTAATGGAGGGCGCGGGCTGCGTTATACAAATTCAATGTGGTAGGTAGGGTGCAGTCGGTACGCGTACTGCGTAACGCCTCGTATCCGTGTGGCGGCGCCACATGTTACCGCCTATAACTTATTTACTCGCTGGAACTCAAGTCTCGACCATACTATGAGCACCCTGGAACACAATTTATCTGGCGCTAAATAATACAGATAATTAAATCTTCCCATGTGGTGAAGTTAATAGTGCAAAGAAGAATTGTTGCTGGAAGGTCGTAGAAGATACGACGCCCCAGCATGAGTAAGCAGTAGGACTTACCCAAACATTGTAGAATGTTCTAGAATAGTTTTCCCAGTAGTATATAAACACGAACACTGTAGCTAGTAATAAAAAAAATACAATATATTCACTACTCTTAACCATCATCACTGTCATCCTCGCCAACAGGTTATGGGCCCCGAGCCCGCCTATTAGACAGTTGATCGAGTACCCTTTGTAGGCGCCAGTATACCGCGCCGAGTTCCGTATTGCGTAGTATCCCCGTTTAGTAGCTTGAGCCTAGCCGCGGTTAGCTCGCTCCGGGTTTTGATCCGCATCCCACATCGATTACCATCCCCCGACACCGACGTTGCACCGACACTTACCGTCGCACCACCATCTAATAACATTTGTTTGTTACCCAGCAATGTCAGAATCCACATCTGTCTATCGCATCGACTTCCTCCGCGGTCCCGAGAATTACCCGGTATGGAAGATCAAGATGCTGGACATCATGACGGACCAGTCACTCAACGACTACATCGCCGAGACCGCTGCTGCACCCTCTGACGCATCACTCGTAGCCGCGTGGAAGAAGAGCGACCGCAAGGCACTATCAACCATTAGGTTACGCGTATCAGACAATGTACTTGTCTATATCGCGAACGCGACATCAGCGAAGGGTGCATGGGACACTCTTCGCAACATGTACGAGGCGAAAGGCCCTACGGGCATCGTCTTAGCGCGACGAAAGTCTTTCCGCGCCCAGTGTCCCGAAGACGGCGACATCAAAGAGCATATACGCGTCATGCGTGGTTATCAGTCTGAACTGACCTCGTTGAAACAAACCATCATGGAGGCAGACTTTTCCATCACCCTCCTCACATCCCTTCCAGATTCCTGGAACCCCTTCATTTCCTCCATCCCTGAGGACTCTCTTGCGGACTCCTCAAAAGTGATTGCACGTATTCTTTCAGAAGTAGCCCGCTTACGCGAACGCGCTTCTCAATCCACTGCTCTCGCCGTGACCGATTGAGCATCCATCAAATGCCATTGCTGCGGCAAGACAGGACACTTCTCTTACAATCACAACAAACCTGGTTTTCAAAAGCCAACAACAACATGATGGAGACTCAAAACCTAATTCCCAGGGTAGAGGTGGCCAAAACTGGCGGAAGAAGCGCCCATATGGTCGTTGGAAGTCCTCCCACGCTCACGTTGCTGATGGAAACGGGTCAGACTCCGACAATTTTGTGTTTGCCGCCACATCAGACCCCGCCATTAAGGCAAAGCTCTCACCCAATGACTGGCTCCTCAACAGCGCGTGTAGTCAGTCAATAGCCCGAAATAAAGATGATTTCACCCATTACAGCACATTGGATCACATTATCAAGGGCTTTGGAGATGCAGCTGGTATTGGACGAGGCACAGTCAGCCTCTCATATGTCCTAGGTGACCGCACCCGAGCAGGAACAATCAAGGACGTTATACACTGCCCTAGCGCGCCATTCAACCTTATTTTGCTGGCCCGGATTACCAACACCGGATATTGCGCTCAATTTGACGGCACCACCATCGCCATAGGAGATAAAGTCTCCCACATGTACAGACTGCGTGTCCGTACACCTTGGCAAATCTCTCGCGCACATCCAGCGCGAACATGGGACAACTGGCACTGTGCACTCAGTCACATGAACCATCAAGCCGTCAAACATCTCAAGACATCCGGCATGGTGGATGGCATGGAGGTTGATTTCTCATCAAAACCTCACCAGTGCACGGCATGTATCCAGGGCAAGGCACATGTCAGGTCCTTTCCCAAGACGTCTCAACGGAGATACACAAATATTGGTGACATGGTGTACACCAATTTGTGGGGACCTGCCCGAACACATGGAATCAGAGGAGAATATTACTTCATCTCCTTCACAGATGGATCCAGCGCGTATTCACACCTGAAGTTCTTAAAGAACAAACAGGGCCACACAGTGCTTCTTGCCATACAAGGCTATGTTGCCTATATTGTCAATCAAACCGGTCATAAACCAAATGCATGCAATTTGATAACGGCAAGGAGTACATCAACAACAAAGTACTCTCCTGGCTGGAATCCCAGGGCATTGACTGGGAGCTCACTGCTCCCTATTCATCTTCTCAAAACGGTGTGGCTGAACGCCTCAATCTTACGCTTCTCGGCAATGCTTGGGCAATGTTATTTAGCACTAAACTACCCATTTACCTATGGCCAGAAGCCGTAGCATATGCGTGCTATATCAAGAACCGATCACCGGTACGCGCACTTCACGCGCAGAACATCACGCCGTACGAGGTGTTTTACCATTGTAAACCCAACATTTCTGCCCTTCAGCCGTTCAGAACACCCTTATGGGTTCTTCACCAGGACAAGAAACGACATAAACTCATGCCAAACATGAGGAAGTTCCTATTGATGGGATTTTCCGATCATTTGCGTGTGTTCCGCTACTACAATCCGGGATCGTGTCTTGTACAGTCCTCGCCTAATGTTACATTCAAGAAACCTAAACAAGACAATGACTATGTCATACCTGCTTCGCTCCCTCCTTTGCTTGAGGGGGAGAATAAATCAGATAGCAAGCAGCAGGAAGAATCTTCACAGTCAAAACTTCCTGACATGGATTACTGCGAGCCCACTGCTGTCATTGATTCAGACTCAGACAACAATCCAGAATCACCACTTACCACTCTGCCATCCACACGACCTCCATCACCAAATTCAGCACCGGTGCCAGCCGTGAAATCCAAAGCACCACACAACATCAGCAGTCAGATCATGCCTGACAATATCATTGAGGGCAAACGAACCTGTACCACTTGTAGTCTTGCTCAAGTAACCAACTATGCCTTCTTGACGGAAGCTGTTGAAAGCGAGATTGCAGGCGACCCAATGTCACTCAAAGAAGCTTTAGACGCACCAGACAAACTGCAGTGGCGCAAAGCTATGCAGTCTGAGATTGACCAGCTTAACGCCCTCGGCACTTGGGACTTAGTCCATTTACCTCCCAGCCGAAAGGCTATTCCATGCCAATGGGTATTTTGACGGAAGCAAGACACCCAACGTCACATAGTGAAGTGGAAAGCACATCTTGTCGCCAAAGGATTTCTTCAAGTCCAAGGCATCAATTACAACCAGACCTTTGCCCCGACCATCTGTCTTGAAACCTTTCGTTTCCTCTTAGCCCTCGCATTGTGTTACAAACTTCTTGTCCATGGTATGGACGTCGTTGCAGCTTATCTAAATGGTGAGCTTGAGGAAGAAGTTTATATGGAGCAGCCATCAGGCTTTGACGATGGCACGGGACGAGTCTGCAAGCTCAAGCTTTCCCTATACGGACTTAAGCAGTCCGGTTGCGTTTGGAACCAGAAGCTGATGGCTGCATTCAAAAAGCTTGGATTCACACAGCTTATTGCTGACCAATGTGTCTTCATTCGATAAGCCTCACACAAAGCACCACCCACAATAGTAGCTGTGCATGTTGATGACATGACACTACTCGCTCCCGACGAGTCTGCCATTTCGCAGATTAAGGGGGAGCTCGCCGCACACTTCAACATTATCGACCTTGGAGCGTTATCTCACATTCTGGGCATGGAGATCATTCATGACCCCAAGTCTGGAGCCATATGCCTCTCCCAGCGGAACTACTTGCTGAGCATCATTGAACAGTTTGGCATGCGTGACTGCAAGCCAGTTCATACTCCTATTGATCCGAATATCAAGCTGTCAAAGCTTGAGACCGGTGACCCACGCATTGGCGACGACATTTTCAATAAAACATACCTCTCAGGTCTTGGCAAGCTTATGTACCTTGCCGTGGCTACGCAACCCGACCTTGCTCATCCAGTCGCATATCTTGCCCAGTTCTCCCAGTGTCCATCAGAAGAGCATCTGACGGCGCTGAAGCGTGTCTTTAGGTATCTTCAAGGTACCATTGACATGGCTTTACACTACAACGCATCTGAAGACCTCAAAGTCTACTCAGACGCGGACTGGGCTGGAGACGCCAACAACCGACGATCAGTATCCGGCTACATCACGTTATACGCCGGCGCTGCTGTTTCCTGGAGTTCCCGTAAACAAATTACAGTCGCATTATCCGAAATGGAAGCCGAGTACATGGCATATATATATATATATACTCGCAAGTTCGACCCGTGAAGTCATTTGGCTTCGCCAACTCGGATCAGAACTTGGACTGGACACGACCGACCCCACAACCATTCGAGTCGACAATCAATCCGCTATCAAATTCGCTGACAATCCTGTATTCCACGCCCGCTCGAAGCACATAGACATCCGGCATCACTTTGTGCGCGAGCGATTGGTCTCCAACGAGATCAAACTTATCCACTGCGCCAGCGAGGATAACTTAGCGGATATTCTCACGAAGGCACTGACACGTCCGAGATTCGAATCTCTACGCGACAGGTTGTTCCAGACCCGAGATGCTGTGGCGTCGAGGGGGAGTGTTGCTGGAAGGTGGTAGAAGATACGACGCCCCAGCATGAGTAAGCAGTAGGACTTACCCAAACATGTAGAATGTTCTAGAATAGTTTTCCCAGTAGTATATAAACACGAACACTGTAGCTAGTAATAAAAAAATACAATATATTCACTACTCTTAACCATCATCACTGTCATCCTCGCCAACAAGAATTAGCAGCACGAAAACACGGGAGTAGGACATGATGAGACCACAAAAAATGAGATCTCAGAATGTCCGCTTGAACAATGGCTACCTGGATAGGTAATCAGGTCGATTCAATCGATTTGCTGAAACGAAACCTAGTTACAAAGCTATCTCAATCTTTGTCTCTCACTCAGATACGCGAAATCTTGATTTTCTTTCCATCTAATTCTTGGTCGTTGAGTCCATTGATGGCATTATCGGCTTCGTCCTCGCCTGCCAAAGTGACGAGACCGTAGCCGCGGGAGCGTCCGGTATCACGATCACATGTGACGGTGAATACCAGAACCGTCAGAGAAAAGCGGCGTATAGATAAGAACATACATCAACGACATTGACGTACTGAGAAAATTCCTGAGAAGACGCAATGAGTATGAGAATACAAGACGGGGGAAAGATGAGACTTACCTGTCGCAAGGACTCGAGTCTCCGAGCTCAATTGACTATACATGATAACATTCAGTCTGCAGAAAAGCGAGCACCAGCAGGAGACTGACTCAACGCGGAGTTTGGTCGACATGATTTAAGGCCACAGAGCGTAAAAGATGGTGGGGTGTCAGAAGAAAGAGAACCGTGATTGCAAAGGTCTCTTATGTATGTGTGCGGAAGAAGGAAAATACATTTTTGGCCACACAGTTCCACCAGTGCACCGGTTACTGAGTATGTCAGTACTAACGTCAGGGAGTGTCATACCAGGCACGGCATCGGCCGTACCAGTGATGTGTGGCAAGGTAACGGTTGAATCAATGCCGAAGCGTGGCGTGATGTTATATCGCAAAGCTGGCGTCGACAAAATGAGGCGCGTTAGGGTGGACAACTGAAGAAAAGTAACAGTGTACCAGCTTGGGAAGCACGAGGAGCGCCTGAGATTGCTGTGTTTAAAAAACAGCGTATGCTTGAGGGTTCAAAGCACAAGCGACAACTTGCTTGATTTACTAAAAGAAGCACAAGAACGGATACGTATAAACTGGACCGAAATCCCTCTTCTAACTGAGTCGTCTACGCGGCACAGCACACATTCTTAGTAGAATTGAGATCAGCAGCAACCTCCACAACTAACTTGCTAGCAGCGCTGCATTGCTACGGAAGATGTTACACTCATGGCATAGAGAGAAAAAGCGATCTTACCGTGAATGCAGACACCTTCTTGAAGAACACAGCCACGTCCTGCTTGTACGAGTCCTCGATGGACTTCATGTCAGAGCACAAAACGCCACCGCCGCCCTTCGCCTTGAATACTGGCGCAACTTGGTCTATGGTCTTGAAGAGAGCAATGATTCGGGGCGCGATCCCCGTGAGTTTATCACAAAGGGCAGTGGCACCCGAGGCAGTGGGGACGCAAGTCTGATTCGGTTTTCAGGTATAAAGCGTGCAACCATGAATACAAAAGTACGTGCCTGCGCATCCTTTGCGACGTTGTTCAAACCTTGAATCAAACTCTGAGTCCCTACGTGGCACACCTATCAAGAACATAGTCAACAAAAGGATGATAGAGCGAATACAGGTCCACCTACAAGGGCGTCTAATTGGCTGTGAGACGTCGCATACTCTTGCATAGCCGCTTCGACGACGTTGACTCTTGTGGCAAGGTCATCGCAGTCTTTGGCGACGGCAGAGCAGCTGTCCGCGGCGATTGCGCCGACGCTCAGTGCGGAGATAAGGATAAGCGAAACGAAGCGGTAGAGCATTGCGGGTGAAAAGACGCGTTTGGTGAGTGGTTTCGAGTGAATTATTGTCGCCTTTACAGGATTTGAAGCAGCGAATATCCCTCGGTGCAATCCAACGTGTGTGACGCCACGCATGGAGCATGAAGGTCACCATTCGATTCAAACGACGCGAGAAGCGTCCTATGCCACATGAAGAAGTCGTCGGTGACATGCTACTGCCCCACGAACGTTCCAGAGTGCGGCGGGTACGCGGATCCAAATCAGAACGCACCAGTCACGCACCGGGTAGCCCATAGGATGAGACTACTGTTGTCGCTTCTGTCGATGCAGGCTGTCGCGTGAGAGGATCGAAACCAGATACAAGACTAGTCAGTCCCGGAAAGTACTAACTATATCAATCAATAGGAAGCTCAGTCCTGTACATGACCGTTCATTTCGCAGACAATATTGTCTGCCTTCTAACGATGAACTTCGTTGCGGAGTAAGTCTCAGTGGAGCCTCCGACCGCTTCGGAAACTGACGAAGATGTGATCATTCAGCACACTGGTTAACTTGAAAGGTGACATCTCAACTCGAAGAGTATCACCGTATGATAGTAGCGCCGTCTTGCCCGTGTTGTCCGCACCATTAAAAGGGACAGGAAGAATGGCAGAGAGGCTCCCAACGAATGGTTTCCTGGGCCTCCAGAATGAGCGGGAGAAATGCCTGCGTAAGTTCTACAGCAGCAAAAACGTTTACGTGGAATAGATTGCGGAGCCGCGAGCTGGACATGTCGCTGAAGGAGGCAGGATATACGGCTATGCCATTGCAGGAACCTATAACACAAGACCGAAGCTAGGTAGAGGTATGAACTTACGCGTTGTTAATCAGAATATCCAGTCGTCCGCCTGTCAAGCTGGACGTCGTGTCTTTGAACTCTCCAAAGAGCACGAAGGTCTGGATACCACGAGAAGCGAGTGCCTCCATGGAATTTAAAATGCGCGACGTGGCATAAACTTGATGGCCTTCCCAGAAATGAGACCGTATTCGTCATCAGAGCAAACATTACAAATTGGATTAAATTCTACACCTAATTTATCCCAATCTCACAAGTGGAGGAACTGATTTTCCGTCGAATTCGAGCCCGTGGAACAACAGCATAGGATGAATGAACGCTGAGGGTAACACGATCGGACAAATGCATGTAGGTACGAGTCCGGTGGCGTAGCGTAACAAACACAAATAGCAGATAAGATAAAGGGATAAGGTACTTAGTCCAACAGGAAGCTACCGAGGAAACCTGATTGTCCTCGAGCGATTTCCTCAGCTACTTACTTCCTCCACCTCCGAACTTCGGTTCCCCCGTTGTGTCTTCTCGTCTCGGATTCCATCACCACTCCAAAATGTCCATCGACCCGGCCATCATCGCTTTCCACAAATCCCTACCCCAATACGCACCCACCGCGTTGATCCCCCTTGCCTTCCCCAACCTAAACCACGTCTTCGTCAAAGCCGAAACAAATCGCTTCGGCCTTCCTGCGTTCAAAATCCTCGGCGCATCTTGGGCAACCCACACAGCCGTCGCCCAACGTCTCGATCTCCCTATATCCTCCTCACCAGCCGATGTCATCCACGCTCTCAAAACGAGCACCCTCACACCTTTCTCCATCATGTGCGCAACGGAAGGAAACCACGGGCGCGCTGTAGCGTATATGGCAAAGACGCTGGGTATACCCACCACCGTATACCTCTCCGATCGCGCCGATCAAGCGGTGCATGACCGTCTGCGAGAAGAAGGCGCCGCGATTGTAGACGTGGCTGGGGATTACGATGCGGCCGTAGCGCAGGCCTTTGCGGATTCGAAAGCGCAAAACGGGATGCTCATTCAGGATATGGCGTTCCCTGGGTACGGCGAGGATATTCCCAAAGTAATTAGCTATTTTTTCGCCTTCAAAGTAGAACACCTTATTGATTCAACCCAATCTAGTTCATCGTCGACGGATATAGCACAATGTTTGTTGAAGTAAAGGAACAGCTGCACGATGTAGGTATCGCTGACCAAACGCAGCCTGACATCGTCATCGTCCCAGTCGGTGTCGGATCGCTTGCCGAGTCCGTCGTTCGATACTACCGGCTCGTGTCCCCAGCTACGCGTATCATCTCGGTCGAACCAATTGTTGCCAACTGTTTCGAACAATCTCTTCGTCTCGGTCAGCTTACAACCATTGACACCGGGAAGACGATCATGGCCGGTCTTAACTGCGCCACACCATCTTCGTCTGCCTGGGAGGTATTGAAAGATGGTATACACATGGCCATCTCAGTTTCAGATACCGAGGCCCACACTGCCGTCGAAGAACTGCACGGAGTTGGTATTCGTGCTGGACCATGCGGGGCTGCTTCCCTGGCGGCATTGCACAAAATCTGGTCATCTGCCGACAGCCGTCAGAAGGCTGGCATAGACGAAACACAGTGGTCGTACTGCTTGGCACAGAAGGAGAGCGTCCCTATGAGATATAATACTGGTTCTCAAATACCCAAATTGTAATGTACAGTACCAGTAAAGAGGTCGTAATATCGATCAGATGTAGATAAAATTTAAATATGCCAGACAAGATGAAAAAAATGCATCAAACGACGAGTACTATGACGAAGGTCGTAATGAAACATGCCATCCATGATGTCCGTGAAAGCGCCCGACCACTGTTCGGTGTCGTAGATGAGACGCTCGTTGTCTCAGCTTGCTGGATACCGAGAGAATTTGTTGATCCACCAGTTGGAACGCCAGTCGGGGCTTCTTGTGCATGCCATCCAAGTTCCCCTTCGCTTCGTTGAGAGCCTCCAGCAGCTGGGCGGCCGCGTCGTCGGGCACTGTCGAAAGGAAGCCGATTGTCGGAGGATCTTGTGATGGATAGGAGAGATTTCCGAAATGATACGCAGAGAGGACTCTACAGTGGTCGGTCAGTGGTGCCGCTGATGGTGCAAAAACCAGTACAAACCCTTTCAGGAAAGGATCACCCAAACTCCAGGAATACAGATATCCTTGTCCTCGCTCTGGGGTATCAGTCACAGCGATGGTCGCGATGCAGGCCTCTGTGCTATCCGCATCTGCTGACTAATGAAATCGCGGGGATCGACAGGGAACATCTTGCCACCGATTTCGAACGTTAGTTGTGTGGCGTAGAACAAACAAACTCGTTCCTCCAATTTGGGTATAGATGGCATCAATCACATCAGCAGGTCCACGAATCAGAGAATTACCCTGGAGGCCATGAGCAAGAAACCTCGAACAACACGAAATGCACCTACAGTGTCGATGAGAGCCGAGGTTTGGATGGTGGGATCAGCGAGTTGAGAGTCTGGTAGACGCTGACCGTCAAATAACGGCATCAATGAACACCTCCCAGGCAATCGCATACGTCTATGGGGTATGAGTAGAAGCCACTATTCATGGGAAAACTAACCTCGGCCTGAGAATCCGGCGGGGCGCTTATGCCGCCTTCCTCCGCAGTGTATCCACGAACAGGAACCCAAGTAGACTGTCGCCTTGACTGGGGCCGGGAGCTCCCCTATGCTAAGGATCCAAGGTTGCCGCCGCGATCAATGGTATTCCGCTGAAGAGTATTGCAAACATGGGTGCTGCCAAGATGAGAGTGAGATGAGACGAGGAATGAACGGGCCCATGGTGCCATAAGAGGATGTGATAACGCTTGTCCATTGAGATGAGCTTGATGCTTGACGCGGACGATTTGACGATGGGGAGTGAAGTCAAAAGTGGGGAATGTGCCTCTAGCCGGTTCGAGGATCGGTGACCCGTGAGCGTGCGGCTCGTGAGTCGTCCTGGCGGCGACGACGGCGAGATGCGTAAGTATCGAAGAAGACTCTGACCAAATAAAGCTGGACAGGCTCATAAGCACAGAGATGAGAATGAAGGGGATGGCGCGTACCTGTTCACGGGAAATCCCAAGCCAAATATTCCAGCGCCACCAGTGTCAAGCACGCTCGTATTGGTGTCGTTGATTGCTGCAATATACTGATCCTGGAGCACTAATCCCGCAAGGTCGACTGTGTCCTGTCCTATTTCCCCGAGCGCATGCGTGCGCGTCATCGAGTCCCCGTAGTAGAGTCCCGCGTCCAAGTTCGCTGATTTAAGGTACTCTGGGAATATAGCGGCACTGTCGTTTGGCAATCCTCCGTGTTGCATTGATCGGAGATGACCCATAGATCGGAGGAACCGTATCTGGGAGGGGTTCAAGGAATAACAAGAGGGAACGCAGCGCACCAAGGACGAGAGGTATCTGGGTCTGCCCATATTAAGCAAGACGCTGTACGTGCTATAATGGCGCCTAAGTACAAATGTCACACTGCCGTAGGAACGTACACATCAAAATAACTCCGAGGCCAACTCTCCCGCGTCTGCGCGCCTCTCGAGAGAGCGAGATTCCTGTCTAGAAATGGGAACATGGATCCCGCCCGCTGTTCTTGTCGCATGTCGTTTGGAAAGCCCTCCAGAATAGTATATCTGCCACGGCGAGTACGAGAAGGGAGCTGAAACCCAGCAACTGCAACCCTCGTATAGGCATTTTGGTAAGGAATGGGAGGAAGGAAGGGCGGTGGACGAAGCCAAGAAGCGTTACGACAAGGAAACTTGGCGCTGCATGTCGCCGTCAGACGACAAGAGATGTTTAGTCAGCATTAATGTTATCTCCGTATGATCAAAGTCAATCGCGACCAACTTTCCCACGAATCTTTCTGGGTAAGTTCGAAGCATTGACATCCGAGAGTCGTTGAGCTACCATTCAACAGGACGCGATACTGTTCTGATGTCAATTTATAATCATAAGCTCCGAGGAAATACAAATGCAACACCGGTCTGCAGTTTTGGTTGATGACTATGATAGAAAAGCGTATGCAAGACGAATCAAAAAAGAGTTCGAGCACTAACAGAGCAAGAGATAGCAAAGAAGTAGTCACATCATAGACTTAGATCCATACTTTGCGTTATTACCCCCCAACTCCTCATCGACGTCGTATACCTGGACGCTAAATGGTTCGTGAGGTCCTGACTTTCCAAGTAACTGGGCGTCATCCCTCACTTCGTCTTTCAAGTTGGTTGATGAAAGCGTCGTCGAGGTTATTCCCGTACTCAGATCGTCGAGATGCACTGTCGTGACATACGCCCCAAGATTTGGAAATGTCGAGGTCGTATCCTTCTGCGAAAACACCCGAGTGGCGAAATGAAGCATTGTCGACATCGCTCCCCTCTGTCGGGATTTGGCCTGCTGCGATTCTTCTCGGATCCGTATAGCGGCGGTCACGACTACCGGGATATTGCACACGATGAGCGACACGCAGTCCTATTCAAACGGAGTGAGATGGAGCTATATTGAAGAGCGATTCATCTACCTCAACGAGAGCAGCTATCACCACCTTTACGCCACCAATTGTAAGGATATACGCCGCATGCACGAGCGAGACGATTGTGGTCACGATACAGGTCGAGAAGATGAGCATGAGCCGATGTCTGAGTCCTACGTCCTCAAGACCAGAGAGGAGTTTTAGCGGCGCAATGATGAGAATGAGATCGGCGATAACGTCGGCTGCCCAGTACATTAGAACGTTAATCGCTCCAATATATATCATAGACGTACAGACTAGTTGGCAGATGGCAACTTGCTTGTTGAGGGTGCACTGTGGGCTACGCATGTCTTTCCATTTGGGCTCTGGCTCGCAAACCCAGAACAGCTGGCATATGAGGATAACAAGGACCAGAAAAAAGAGGACACCGATCCATAGCAGTCGCCGCCGCCGCCGTTCGCTTGGATCGAGGCGTATGATGGAGAAAAGGATAGATAGTCGGGCAGACCTATCACCGCATGAGATAACTCCAACCGAAAGAGATATGTTGCTAACCAGATAATCGTATAGAACGATATTGCCATCAAGTAGTACGCCGCCACTCGATTCAGCTTCGACAAACCAGCTAGAGAGCGATTCAGAACGTAGAAGACACTTGACTTTTTTACTCACTTGGATTGGGAACATGCATAAACACGGACGCGATCTGCACGAAAAGTACCATCATTGAAAAAAGAGCCCATGCCTGAGTAAACTGCTCGTCAGCTACTACAAATGAGCAAGGAGATTGTCAAGTACTGACATCATCCGCCCATAACCGACCGCGCCGCACGAAAAGGCGGTAGATAGTAGTCGAGATGGCCACAAAGGAGCACACCGCAGACGTTACTGTAAGTGATACCCGCCCGTAAGACACTATTAGCGCGCCACGCGATACTAGGCCTACTTTTCATCTGTACCAGAGGGTCCTTGATATCGAGAGACATGGTGGCCTAGGAGTGCTGGCTGACCGACAAAGCGTAGTCGGCGATTATGAGACGAGGGAAGGAGCACATAGACATGTAGGATGCGTGCGACGAAGCGCGTGGCTTTGACGCTATCCAGATCTGGCACTCAGAGAGGCCGGCGCTTCTCTCGAATCCATACACACAATGAAGACGTAAGGTTTGATGTCCGCGGCATTAGACAAGAGCTTCATTCATATTGGAATGGAGCATCCAACATGCTCATGTTATATTTGAGAGAAAGAGAGTTGCTGACAGAAAGCAGAGTTCAGGTTGTTCCAGTTGAGAATGTTTGAAATGCAAGAAGGAATGAGAGAGGGAACAGTTTCAAAGTCCGCTTCCAAACTCCGAATTGTGCAACTTGTCCTCCTTATGCCATTTGCAAACTGTTGCCGGTTCTTCTGGATGAGCGGCGTCACTGTCAACCTTTGACGTCCTACAACAGTAGCTGGTGGGCGCAGATTCAATTCCTTCTTGATGATCTCTGTGGGTGCAGATTCTCGAAATCTGACACGACTGGCCTGGTCGAAGCCGAGGAAGACCACTGTCTGTGTCAGATGCCAATCAAACTTGTACACTGGGAGCAATGATCCGACCTCGAGGCAAAGGAAGCATTCGTGAATTCTAACAGCGCCCAAGGGCCATGACCCCCGAATCGCGATGCCGAAGATTCCTAAGCTCTTCGTAAACCGTTTGACGGTAAGCAAGAGCGCTCTTACTCACCTGCATCGATGGCCACTATCGCGACCCGTGAACTACTCTCTCGTCTTGAGTCCCTCTACCCGTCAGCCGACGGATCTTGGGCTATGGTCGCGGCTATCGCCTTTAGTGCGAGCAATGCCCCAGAGGCGGTGCCCGAAGTGTACAAATTCGTCGCTCAGAATCTTAAAACAGACGAGGAACAGATGGCGCTAGCGAGGAAGCTCCGCGATGGCCTGTTCAAGTCAGGCATGATTTGTGGTTTTCCCAAGGTCGGTTATTTCATCCGCGAGAGATGACAATAAGTTAACACCGTCGCGTAGGCCATCAACGCGCTCGCTCAACTTCACACCGTCGTTCCAGAGCGTTTCAGAGATGCTGAACCCCTCCGGTTAGTGTGTTTCCTTGCTATGGCGATCTTCGAATCTCTAACGCGATTTTTCAGCGAAATAACCACCACTACCTCCGATATCAACAAACGCGGTCAAGACTATTTCAACCAAACATATGGCGAGACTGCCAGCACGGTGCAGCCCTTTCTCAAGGAGATTAACCCCGATCTAGGTACGTGGCGGTGTATCCCCTTCCTCGTTTGCTAACATGCTGCACAAAAGAATTCTTTTCTACGACGTTTGCATATGGATGGACGTATGGCTTTTTCAAAGTAACCTCTCCCGCCGAGACCTCGTTCTCCATGGTGGCCGCGCTTATCGCCAATGACACACCCCGTCAAGTTGACTGGCACTTGCGCGGTGCCATGCGCAACGGTGCATCTCTGGAGGAGATCAAAGCTGTGCGCCAGATCGCGATTGAGGTTTCTCGTGCGTCTGGCGTGCAGTGGAAGAACGAGATTCCTGATATCTGATACTTATGTACTGCTGATGGAGGAAGCGTAAATGCATTAAGGCGTTGGTTTGTTCGTAACATGTGACCATGTGCTGTGGCGTCCAAATCCTTCCCACAAGGCACGTCAACCGTGTACCTCAATTCTCGTGACCTTCGAGGAGAGAAGAGAAGCGCAGCAGCGCCTCCTAGCTTGAAACGCTCGACTTTACGTTTCTATAGCGGTGCCTTGGGATAGCGTATGTAACTGCTAGCGGCGTGTCCGCATAAGCGCCGGTTCTTTGATGCACGCCTTAAGAAGCTCCCGAGTACGAGTCTCATAGACACTCCTCACTTCTTTCCTTTGTCCATCATGGCGACTGAGATGGGAGACTGGGACGGGAGCGAGAAAAGTTTGGGAAATCCCGTGCTTGATGCCGAAACGCAGAGGAACTCAATCGACCGTCGTGTGCGACGCAAGGTCGATCTCAACTTGATCCCCTTAATCGCAGTCCTGTATCTTTGTAGTTTCTTGTGAGTCCGGTAGATTATCTGACGCTCACATACACTACTGATTATGCATACAGGGATCGAGGCAATATCGGCAAGTCTTTTTCTCTCGTTGTTCGGCTGGAAGCTTACGGCCTATGTGTGCAGGGAATGCGCGTGTACGTACATCAAACTTTGACCTGGATGTGATCTGATGCTCGATACAGGTAGCTGGTATGGCTACTGACCTGCACCTGACCGGGAGTCGGTATCAGCTTGCTGCCGCTGTCTTCTTCGTCGGTATATCCTACTTGTGCGTCAGGTCGTCGCTGATCCCAAGGTCCTTAGATACCATACAGTTTGCTGGAGATCCCTTGGTACCAAATCTCCTACGTTTTTTGAGTTGTTGTTGATGATCTCGACAGCAATGTGGTCATGAAACTTATACGACCTTCAATATGGAGTGAGTACTTGATTCTTGAGCGAGTCACATGAGGTTAATTGGTTGCGAAAATAGTTCCCGGTATCATGCTCACTTGGGGCATCGTCAGTAAGTTGACATCAATATTCTAAGGCTACGGCGTTTTAAGTACTCGATCAAGTGTTTTCGATGGCATGGGTGAAGAGCTATCACGGTCTTGTCGCGTATGTGTTTCGTCTATGACTTCAAAACGCATCTAACAAGTGGTCTCTTCTAGAGCACGGGTGTTTCTCGGCATCGCCGAAGCAGGCCTACCTCCAGGTGTCGGTAGGTTTTCTGTAACGAACTTTTCTCTTCGTTCTTCATAATCATGGTAGCATTCCTCATTACGCTCTGGTATCGCCGAGTCGACCAGGCCCGACCGATCTCGCTGTATTTTTCCTCTGCAACTCTTTCCGGTTTGACTCTTCTCTTTCTTCTATTCGTTCGTAGTGTATTGACAGTTCATGTAAAGGTGCCTTTGGCGGGCTCCTGGCCTTCGCGATCGAGAAAATGGATGGGTACGTCTCGTAAGCCTTTGATTTCCATTCATAGTTGAATAAGACTTGCTAGACTCGGTAACTTGCGAGGGTGGGCTTGGATCGTAAGTCGCCGACGTCCGTTTGACTAGCTCGTGCGCTAACCGTTGTTGTGCGCATACAGTTCTTACTAGAGGGTTTGCGTGAGCATTAAGTCCACTCACATCTTCGAATTCAATTAACACAGTCTGACAGTCACTGTCGTATGTTCTCTAATCGCATTTTGGCGACTCCCCGATGTAATTTCATCTTCAATTTAATCGAAAGGTGTTACTGATCCTTGATCGCTTCCTTGTAGTATCCGGAAACCGCAAAATTCCTGACCCCAGGCGAAAGGGAACACTTAGTCGAAGCTCTACGCCGCGACAACGCCGGCCAGCCATCGCACTTCGAGAAGAAGTTCGTGTGGGAGACTTTGTGTGACTATAAATCGTGGCTCCAGACTCTGATCTACATCGGGTACGCGTCAGTTATTGTGCAAACCATCGCTTATTGAATCATCTATATTAGACTGGTGATGCCCTTGTACTCGTTTTCATTATTCCTTCCGACGATCATCAACGCGCTAGGATACTCCGCCTCTGAGGCGCAATTGTAAGCACCCGAATCCACTTATGCGCCACACTCACTAACCGACCATAGAATGACAATCCCGCCCTATGCCGCTGGTTGCGTCTGCACTATCCTCGCAGGCTGGGGATCTGACCGCATGAGACTTCGTGGGCCATTCATCATGGCGTGCGCTCTCCTTGCGATTGTAGGGTACTCGATGTTATATGCGACGAGCCCGACGAAGCTTCCAGGAGTAGGATATGCTGGGGCGATCCTTGCTGCATGCGGAGTTTTCCCCACGGTTCCGTTGATGCTGGCTTGGGGAGCAGGAAATGCGGGGAGCTCGTTGAAGAGGGCCGTTATTATCGGTTTGCAAAGCTGTATCGGCAATTTGGGAGGGTACGTTGACGCGGTATGTTCCGCGCTATATACTCAATGCCGGCGCAGTATATGTTCTTCATTCATCTATCGAACGCAGGACACACCGCGGTTCCATTTGGGTCATGGTAAAGTGCTCGTAACAGTTATCGTGAAGAAACTTCTGACGTTATCGATCAGCCATTGTCCTGTCTTTCTTGTGTATGGCATTCGTTGTGGCAGCATGTACGACCATTTTGTACAGTCGATTGAACAGAGCGAAGCACGAGCTGTGCTTGCTTGAGAAGATAGACAAGGAACGGAAAGAAGAGTTCTCGCACCTTGGTGTAGACTCACCATTATTTAGGTTAGATTTATCTCCTAGCTCTCTTGTACGATCTCATGTGTTCAAGCAGATATGCACTTTGACATGGCGCCTACGAACTTTCCGTTATAGAACGATAGAGATATTTAGGTTTACGACACTGTATCATACACGACGTCTATCTGTCTTCTTGTATAACTGCACGGCATCACGCCGCAGCTTCCAAAACTTCTGTCGCTTTCACCCACATACCTCCCTAAAGTATCGTTAGCTTCTCTCTCGTCCGCGAGGAATAGCCGTTCGACTTACAGCACTATACATCGTCAACGTCGTTCTCGGGCAAAATCTATCCATCCCCTTCCTTCCAGGACACCCGGCCCACTCTTGCGGTGGTCGGCACGACGGATGGAATGCGCTTTCATCTAAGCTAAACGAGGAAAAGTTCTGTAAAAGGCGAACAAGCATAAATGAGATCTCGTTGTACGCGAACTGCTGCCCTAGGCAAATCCGAGGACCAGCGTTGAAGGGAAGGAAGATGAACGGGTTTGGGAGGATGTACTTCTTGAGCCGGGCATCGAGGAAGCGGTCGGGGTCGAATTCTTCGGCTACAAAGAACGTTAGCGCCGGGATACGCGAGATAGAAGATCGCACCATCTGGTCCCCAGAGGTCCTTCCGGCGGTGCATCATGAAGACGGAGTATGCAACACTGTTGTGCAAGAGATGAGGGACTGGACAGTCGATACATGGTGCTAACATACCCTGTACGAGGAGGGATGTAGTATGGCTTGTCCATCGGGTTTTCTGCAGGAAGCGTTGTCGCGTGGATCGATTCACTAGGTAGAGTAAGCAATGAGGAGCGGATGTCTTTGTACGACATGAGTAGTTGCGTACCGGACATTGAATGGTCTAAAAAGTGCGCTTAGATGAAGGTCGACTTGAAGAAAACACGCCACTCACACAACTGGACATAATCGAAGTGTTTCTACGACGAACAATAGGAGTTCCGAAAGGCTGAGGAAATCAATAAACTCACCATTGATGACAGCACGAAGGACCTTCATGTTCTTCACGTCCTCGAAGGTCGGCGCTCGTTCGGGGCCCACGATGCCCAAGATCTCTTCCCGTAAACGGGTCATGATCGTTGGGTACATGGACAAGAAGTAGATGACAAATGTCAACGTTGCAGCAGTCGTATCACGCCCAGCTGTAGAAAATCTTGGCTACCCACTTCGTTTGAGCTATCAGAAAACTCACCAAGTAAGATGTTCACACTGTAGTTCAACATCAGCGAGAACGGCTCAAGATATTGACGATGCTTACGTTTCATCTTTGATCACTTGAGCATCTAATACGAAAAGTTGTAAGGGAAGGCAGAGTATAGCGAAAGAAAAACTCACTCAAAGTCATACCGATAAGATGGTCAAGCAAAGTATCTTCGTCTCCAATTTCGTCCTTCTTCTCTACCACCGTCCCCATGATATGCTTCTTCTCCAACGCCGAGTTGATTATGGGATCAATAAAGCTCCTCACAACGCGCATGTGCTCCTCTGTCTTATCCTTTCTCATCTCCGCAAGCGGCCATATCCATCCCCAATGTTGCCGATCCGCCAAAATGTCTTGGGCCTTGAGAAATGCCTTCCCAAAGGCATTCGACTCTGAACTCTTAGGAGAGGAAAACGGAGCGCCATACGGGTACGGCAAATCACTCGTCAGGCTGTTAACGCACGTTCCGAAAAGGAACTCTGTGGCAGCGTCCATCGTAAACCGTGAAATAAGGTCCTAAGAAGGTGTCAGACGCCAGTGACTGAAAGAAGGTGAAATTGGACCTGGAAATCAACGGAATATCCATCACGGAAGCGCTCCTTCATCCGAGAAACGACTGTCTCCGCATGGCGGTCATATAATTCGAAATGTGTGATACGGTCACGAGAGAAGAAGGGGCGAGTCATGGAGCGATGAAATCTAAAAACGGTTTAGCTGAGCCCGTGGCGTGAGTCGAATCTTCGTACTTCCACATGTCACCTAGAGCACTACGTGTCAGCGCGGCGGTAGACCGTGACTGAAATCAAGAAAATAACTGACCATCGGCATTGAACACTCCCGTACCGAGGACGGAATTCATAGACTCTTGAAACCACGCTCCTGAAGTCTCATTAAGTACTGGAACGTCTTCACGATAACGCACAACCCGCACCTTTTTGGAAATTCGCAAAATCGGTGGCCAACATAATCTGGATGTGCTGAGGCGACGTGGTTATGTACATATTCGCCCACACAACATGCATATCCCACAGTGAGCCCAACGCATGCATGTGGTCGGTCAGGTAGTCGCCTACAATCATCGTAATGATTTGTCTGGGGATAAGAACGCTGCGCACCTAGATACCCCGAATCCCTTACGTTCAACATCTTCTTCAGAATGTCTATGTTCCCAATCCTGTTACCCACCGCGCGCGGCGGTAATCGTGCCCCCGCTGCCGCCGCATCTCGTTTCCATCTAAACTCCTCATAGACGATGCGAAGAACGAAACTGGACGGCACGCAGAGAACCACAATGCCAACACGGACCCAAATAGAGAGCGGCAGGAAGGATACAACAGCAATGAATGTTCCCAGGCGCAGGAGGATGAAGAACAAGAACTTGACACCAGGCGGCACCATGGTCGTCGTGGAATAAAATGAACCAACGAAGTCTGAGGCTCCATCCGCTTTATACGAGAGTCCCAAACGAAATATTGAATAGCGATCTTGCTAAGACTGATCCCATGATGAGGTGTCGCATTTAACCCATGGCCCCCGGCGTGCATGCGTCAATTCCGCTTACAAGGCGTCAAATGAACTGGGTACCTACTATGGCATGCCGTACTTATATACTCATTTAAGCGTGAAGGGCATAGCACTCTGATGCGTCCGTGTTCTAAGGAATAATCAAAGTCAGTTACGCCCAGAAACAAAGAGTTGCAGTGCTTCATCTCAAAGGAGACAGCGAACTTGCTGTTGGAGCGGTCACAAGGCGTGCGTTGCCAAAATATTTTCCTGCCACACCCTGGACTACGTGTGCCCTCGCTGTGGTCCATCGACGGATGCTCAGCACCGTAATAATATGTGCTGGTGGCCAGTAAAGCTGGACTGGACTCGGGCTTGTCGGGCCGGATATAGCAGTCATCGGTTACTTGATTGGTTACCGCCACTTGACCTCACCGTGGCTGGACAAAGAGTACTCTTGAGACTTACACCGTCTTTTCATTTGATTCTCTGGACTTACACCAGTCTTCATCACTGCACGGCGTGTGCTCTAGATCAAATTCAGCTATCCCATCGTTCACAGGACAGGAGCGAAGAGGATGACAATGACTGGACTTGAAAAGCCCTCAGTACGCTTTTTGTGAACTACCTACGCTCCTCCGTACCTCCTGCGACGCGTCTTCCTACAAAGGCCCGGCGAAATCCTACATGCTCGTGTCCTCAATGCCTTCACGGCAAATCATATGGTTCTGACCCCTAACCTCTGTCCCTTGCCCTCAGTTTTTGGAAATGGCGGATAAGAGACTTCCCTCTGCTCCCCGAGCATGCCTTTCACCCCGGAGAACACTCTTGTCATCCGCTCGCGCGAGTTTGGCGATGGCTCCGAATACAACCTCTCGTCGACTTCGTCTATAATCCCTGACCACTATGTGAAACGGCTCTGGCGCAAACCCCCATTGATGGTAGGAGCCGGGGCGGCGAAAACTGTCGGTCGTTTGTTTCCTCTGCACCTTTTTTCCTGCTCATGCACTACAGATCCAATTCATCAACAAGGATCAGAATTCAAGCAACCGTTCGGTGGCGTACTCGGCGACGGAATCGGAAGGGGTGATGAGAATTTGGACGGGAGGATATGGCGATGACGGATCGGAAATTGGGTCTTTGCAGCTAGGCTCTGCAACGGGTTCGAAGTCGCTGGAGAAAAACAGGTGGGCCTAATGCCAAATTCCTTGTCCTCGTTTTGATCTATCTAGTACTATGACGCTGGGAGACAATACGGGCGCGGTAAAGGTTATGCTGAAGAAGACTAACCACATGTGCGTTATCTCCTCCGCCATCTGAAATCTCCTTACATCGTTCGCAGGTCAACCAGCCGCACGTTCACTGGTCCCGATGGCGTTGACTACAAGTGGAAGGTAATATGGATTGGGAACGATCCTGCGTTCCCGGAGACTACGTTCCGCGAACTGCACACGAAGGACTCCAATTTTCCTGTAGCAACGACGGCTAGACTGACGCGGCGGGATGGAACGATCAACGTGCGTGCCTCATAACTGTTGTCCTGACTTGAGGCTGACTAACAACAGGACGAAACATACCCCGTCTACATTGCCGAGCGCGGGATCAGGATACAAAGCTGGATCGTAGCGACGCTCGTCATCCTCGATAGAATTGGCGCATGACCATATTTCGCTTTGCATGAAGGGATGTTGCGGGACGGGCATGTATCACGCATGTTCGCCACTGGCAAAGGCTGACGGGTGCGCCCCATGATGCGGTACTTTGACCTTGCATTTTCGATTATATTACTATTTGGCTCAGACGAAAGACGAGCGGCTACACTCTTTTCTGGCTACCCACGTACCTACGAAACATCACATTCACTATTTTCAATTTCAATTCCATGATCAATTTGGACGTCTAAGGACTGAGGATCATATACAGCGGACAGGTAGAGACCCAGCTTATCGCCTTGGACCAAACTCTCTCGATGTGAATTGGGTCCTTGGACACGAGACAAATCACAGCCTATTGGATGTTTGCATACTTGGGCGTCGCTAGTCCTAGGAAGAGACTCGCTTTGTCCCTGGCAGAAACGAATAAAATCGGCTCTGACGCTAATCATTCCTCATCGTCCTCGTCTGTTCATGTTAACATGCCAGTCAACAGAACCTCTCATCGCGGCGAATATCCTCGATACGAGCCATATAAGGGTGTTTCCATCATAGGTACATACGCTAAGCGCAAGTACAATGCGTAAAAGCGAGTAGCGTAAGCCAATCTTCATCTTCACTCTTCTTTAGCTCATTGTATTATAGTGCAGATGCTGCCGGTGAGGCCAGAGCCGCCCAACGTCGCTTGGCTAAAAGAAAGATTCTGATCGCGGCGCGGGAAGCCGCTGATAGAGCACTGCTATATCGATACACAACGATTCTTGACCTTTCAAATGGACGACTGAGCGGTCTCATCAACATATTCTATGAACCTACCGAAACGGGAGACCCCCTCCCGTTGAAGCGAGCAGGACACGCAAGCAGCTGCAGAGGATTGCGCGGGAGAGGCACGAGACTGAGAAGGTGCTGAAGTGGTTGGAGAATCTGAGAAAGGCGGACAACTAGCAGCACAAGTTTATATGCATTATGCTCAATCTCTATGCACAAGAAAAAAGTATTAGATAATATTTACGCGAGCGTTAACTGCTTATCGGCCAGCAGGGACTCCAGCCTCGTTGCAAAGTCCCCATCCAAGCCCTTTATAACCGAACAAGTCGTGCCGACTTCGACGTGTGCCAAGCGTGGATCTAAAAACGAGCGGCGAAATTCAAGAAGAGACAGGAACCTATCTCCCATTTTTTTCGTCCATTCATTCCAGCGCCCATCTATAGGCAGGACTTTCAGGACCCGCAACATCGGGAAAACGATGGGCTCTCCGCTGAGATACTGAAGAATAAGTACCATCGTATCAGCAAAGCACGCCACAGGGATGCGAATTTCTAGCACCGTAAGGTGCGGCGTATGTCGGAGCATGCGAACGATGTCAAGATCTTCAGGAAGTCCGTTGTGAGCAAAGACACGTAGCGTCCTCAACTCTGGGACGGTATCGTGCAAGAAAAACGGCGTCATGATCGCGCGCTCCTTGTCGTTAGCGTTGCCGAGGTGGATACTAAGCTCGATAGTATAGGGCAAAGCGAGGTGGTTGAAGAAGTCTGAAACGCTGCTTCTGGAGGAGTTCATGCCAGATGCAACATCCAACACCTTCACGAAAGCCTCTCTACGGGGCTGATGCGCTCGAACTCCACCTGACGTCCTGACGCGGCAACTTTCTATTGTGCTGCACTGTCCCAGGAGACTACAAACTTCTTTGTTGGGCCCTGTAGTCGTAAGACGGGTGATCCGGTCGAAGGGGATGCGGAGAAAGAGCGCCCGATTGAGAGTGAGATCCGTCAGCTTGGGAGCCGTGAGAAGGGTGGCAATGGGAGTCCCAGAAGCGCGCGCCTCGCCCGTCATGCTGGCTGCTACGGACACCAACTCTGGGAGACAGTGGTCGATATGCGAGAGCGCTGAAAAAGCGTCGAATGGAAGATTAAGCCAAAGCGTTCGCCACCGCTCTGATGTGGTCAAGAGAGTAGCTAGGACCGGATGTCTAGAGATGTTGACGGTGCTATAAATGTAGACAGACAACATGGAAGTCCCCGATCTGCGTAGAAAGAGGTTCAAGGCAAGAGACTTTGGGATCTCGAGATACCTATATTGATGCACCTTGAGATGGACGTGACTCCAGAGAGTCGGACAATGTATGGCAGCGCCTCTCCATCGGCGACAGACGAACGTGAGCACCCATGGTAGGCTGCGGGCGCCCAGGGAGTCGGGAATGTAGTAATCTGGATTTCCGTCGGACGTTGAAACATGATTTGGGATTTGGGAACTGCTAGCAGCAAAGACGAAGATCTGCTGGAGAACCTCTGGAGGAATACGGCGCGAAGGGGATAAAATAGTCTCTCCGCCAGAAATGTCTTCTGCAACACTGACGACTTTGCCAAACAGCGCGTCTAGAAAACTGCTCCGTCCGCGCAGACGAACACCAAGCTGTGTGATATTTTCTCTCCGCCAAACCTCATCCGACTGGCAAACACGACGCTCGCTCTGCGTGTCGCAGACAACTAGAAGCAGCGGTAGCATCTGCTCGCGAAGCTTAGCAAGAGAGTTCCTCGCCTGGACGAGGACGGCCGATACGGATGCGGATTCAAGTTCGGTGGGAGGATCATTACAAGCATTCAAGGCTTTCCATCGCCGGCTCTCGAGGGCTGTAGTGCAGCTTGGCTTGGGAGAAGGGGAGCGAGACGTCGAATGGGATGTGGAATCCGTCATCGGTGATGTGGAATTCTGTATTGGTACCAGTAAGCGATTTGAGTATGATTTCGTTGAAAAAAGCCCACAGACAGTCTTGCAAGGCAGCGTGGAGGGAAGCTGCTATAAAGCGATGAACGTCGTTCGATACAGCTGATTAAAAGCAAACCAATATTGTTATTGTTCTCTTGTTCTGTTTCGGGTTCCGTATGACGCGGACCGATAGATCCGACTTTCTTTTGCAAATCGCGGTACTTGTTCCGAACCATCATTGTCACCTCAGACAGGCAATCAGGCTGTCTGCGACGCGTATTTTACGAGGTTTCTGGTGTCTGATCAAATGATGGACCAGACGTAAAACAGTCCTCGCGGATCTTTCCCTCTTAGGCATCATCAGCTCGTGTATCACACTTTCACTCATCGAAGTCTGAAATTCAGCTTCAGCTTCACCGCGCGACACCACCCAACGTTGAAGATGTAGCGACATAGCGGATGGCATATCCCTCCATCCGCTCAAAGAAGGACTGCCCTGGGCCAACCAGAGAGGACGCCCGTAAACGCATTATGCGATTCCAAGGCGTACGCTAGAATCCTGGTAGTAAAACGGAGTTCTTGTTCGTTGTTCTACACCAGAGACGGACTGTATCCCGGTAAAAGTTGTCCAGAAATACGTTACAAGATTAACGACTGATCCCATTTTAGAACGTCGCCACCCCGACGATCAATCTTGTCCACAGCCCGAGCGTATGCGAAGATAGATATCAGTAGTAGCCACTTTTGCATCACGTTCTCGGAGAAGAAGACATTCATACTGCCTACCGAGTACCCCGCGAAAATCATCCGCAGAAATCGAAGCCAACTTCCGGGAGGACTTCGGTACGGCCAGACCGGTCATGTTGCACTCTTGGTTTGCTTATAACCTGGCTACGTAGCGAAGACACTGTGAACGTCGCCATGTACGCTCTGAAACGATTCATTATTCTCTCTTCATTGCCGTCCCTCGCTGTTCTTGCACAGTCGCCAGTCTGGGGACAGTGTGGTGGTACAGTATGTATCATTTATCGCGTGTCCAGGCATTTCATAATTTTCAATAACAGGGATGGACCGGTCCGACGACATGCGCCGCTGGATCTGTCTGCTCTGTATCGAATGAGTGTACGGTCTTTGAACACACTCTATCCAAAAATCGCTGACCATGATGTAGGGTATTCCCAATGTATTCCTGGGGCCGCACCCTCTGGGACGACTTCCGTGGCAACGACCGCCACGTCTAGTAGTGCTTCTACCTCTTTACCTACTGGAAGTGCTTGTGCCGTGCCACCCGCATCTGCCGGCACGCTGCAGTTTACTGGCGTCAACATTGCTGGTTTCGATTTTGGATGCGAAACAAATGGAACTTGCACGGTAGCCAGTGCCTGGGCTCCCTTGGCACAACTTGGAGGTAAGGCTCTTGTTTGTGTATCCCGCCGCAAAGTACCTAAGTTTTACAGGCCAGGACGGCGAGGGTCAAATGAAGCACTTCGTCAATGACGACGGTTTCAACACCTTCCGACTCCCTGTTGGATGGCAATTCCTTACGAACGGGGTCCTAGGCGGTACCCTGGACGAGACCAATTTCGCACAATACGATACCCTCGTGAAGGTAGTGACTGCTCCTTCAATTCTTCCGCCTGATTTTAACTGTCCCGGAAGGCATGCTTGAACACTGGCGCATCATGTATCGTTGACATCCATAACTATGCTCGCTGGAATGGCGGCGTAAGTATCTCAAAAGCTGCTCAGCTTGAGCTTGACTGAAAACAGTGCACAGATCATTGGACAAGGTGGACCAACGAATGATCAGTTTGCCGCTCTATGGGCCTCGCTCGCATCGAGGTATAAATCGGAGAGCAAGGTTATCTTTGGAATGTGCGTTAACTATACCTCCCTTCTCGTGGCTGATCATAAACACATCTGAGCGTAGAATGAACGAACCTCATGACGTTCCCGACATCAAGATTTGGGCCGCCTCTGTTCAAGCAGCTGTGACCGCTATCCGAAACGCAGGGTACTTGATTTCTTGCCTCTTTGAGCAGTCACTAACAAGGAGACGACCGTAGAGCGACAACGCAAATCCTCCTTCTTCCCGGAAACAACTGGACGTCGGCTGGTACTTTTGTATCAAGCGGCTCTGCCGACGCCCTCAATACTGTAGTGAACCCCGATGGATCGACGACGAACCTGGTATTCGATGTGCACAAGTACTTGGACAGTGACAATTCGGGAACACACAGGTTCGCTGGTTCTCCTTGAGTTGCCACCAACCTCAGCTAACCGTCCGGGCAGTGAATGTACTACGAACAACATCGCGGATGCTTGGGAGCCGCTGGCTGAATGGCTCCGGTGCAACGGCAGACAAGCATTCAACACGGAGACGGGCGGCGGAAACGTTGATTCGTGTGTACAGTTCATGTGTCAACAGGTCGCGTACCAGGCTCAGAACTCGGATGGTACGTTTCGCGTCTTCCTATTCTAATCATATCCTCATGACTCGTGATGTAGTCTTCCTCGGTTACATCGGCTGGTCAGCTGGTAATTTCAATGCTACAACTTACGTCCTTGTAAGTCGCTTCCATTCTCAAACGCAATCTTGTATAACAGTTTGTGAAGAGCGAGGTCCCTTCAGGCGGTGGATCAAGCTGGACGGACACCCTTCTAGTCTCGAGTTGTTTGTCGCCAAAGGCGGGTTTCTCAGGCAAATAAGTTCAGGCAGATGACTGTATACGCCACATTGAGAAATTAAATCACGACTACATTTCGTTTAGACGTAGGTTGTTTGTCACAAGGTATATACCCAACCGAAAGGCTATACGTGCATAAATAAGGGACCATATTGCCTTTAGTGTATGAATACGTGACCAAGGCCCCGCTAGAGTCGACTTTCAGCTAAGAGCTTTGAGCGTTGCAGCCATTGACTGCGAGCCATATGACGTAGATCAGCTTTGATAATCTTTCCGGACGGTGTCAACTCTACAGAGGAAACATCAACGGGGATACAACCATTAGTCATTCAAATGCGCACCAAACGGCCGATTAAGAACAATGACCATGACGGGAACGGCAAATCGAGGTAGGCTGCCAAAGGTGTAAGGTCAGCGCCGAAGAACTTGTGCAACGTTTACTTCTTCTGTGATAGCCGAATCAACGACTCCTCGGTTACTTGGCCACGGAACGCAGGCTTGACGGATACAACTGCTGCGACTAGTTCTCCAAGTCTTTGATCCGGGACACCAACAGCCGCTGCTTGGAAGACACGCGGATCGGCGTACAGTGCGTTCTCTACAGCCACGGAAGCCTAGACATAATTATCAAGGCAAGAAGGCATCGTATTCGCGGTAACACATACAACGTTCTCGCCGCCACGGATTATAATGTCTTTGACTGCAGGTCTCCCGGTTAGAGATAGTCAGCTAAAGGGAACAAAGACTTGCTTCTGTCTTTTAGATGGAGGAATCCTTCCTTGTCCTGGTACCCCATGTCTCCGGACCGGAGCCACCCGTCGAGGGTTATAATCTCGCTCGTCGCCTCTATAGGTAGACGGATAATTTGAGTGACGCCCAACTTTTGATATTATGTCGCCGCCGTACCAGGGTCTCGCCAATAACATTTCATAACATTTGGACCGCGACTGCACCAGGGAGCGCCATCAGCTTTCTAAAGAGCATGAGCAGGAGAACGGCTTACATCCAGATTTCTCCGACACCGCCAGGTGGTAGTTGTTTTCCTGTATCAACATCGACGACTACAACGTCATTGACAGGCGATGGAAGCCCTCTTCGCATTGGTTAGCGAGGTAACCTGGCGAACGGAAGAACAGGCCTTACACCCGTGTTGTCTGCGTAATATAATCTTCGCCTGCGATCTAAGACTCTCAAGTTGAGTGTTTGTAGGCAAGCGAGGACACTCTACTCACCGCTACTGAGATACTGTTTGTTTCCGTAAGCCCGTAGCCTTGGCTTCTACGATACAATGAACATCTCGTTAGACAAGAACCGATTGTAACGTACAATTGTGCGCCGGGAAATACAGAGCGCGCGCGCTCTATCAAAGCTTGTGGAGCAGGAGCGCCTCCAAAGAAGAGCGTTTCTAGAGGATAACCAGCCAAGGAGCTGTCCATCAAGTCCGTAACCATCGCCGGCACCCTAGGTCGAAGGATTGAGATATAGGTATTGGAGCAAGGCCACACATACCCTCCAGCGACAGTAATGTTTTCCGCTCTGATCAACCTAATGCAACATCGTCATCATTTAGTTTACGATACTAACGAGAGCCCGGGCGACTCACTTGGCACCTAAAGTAGATGTCGACCAACGTTAATGAAGGTTGAGGGTAAACCGAGAAGACGATAAACTAACCTTCTTCGGGAACCCATTTGGTCATGAGTATAATCTTCATCCCAAACATAGTGGCCATCATCTGCCTCACCTCAGCATTAATGAACGAAGCTGATAAGCAGGCGTACCGAATAACTCGTAGTTCCTGTCACATGAAACAGAGGAACCGCGACTAATGCGCCCTTCTGTGGAGCTGGCGGCGCAGCTTGAGGTAGAGTTTCACCTCGCCTTAACGCTGCTCGACGTCCGCCGACAATGGTCTACGTGGCGCACTTAATGGAATACTAATAAAATCGCGCTAGGGATGGCTTACATTCAAAACATTGGTCAGAAACTGTCGCTGCGTGCTCAGAACACCCTTGGGCAAACCAGTAGTACCTACGGATACTGTCAACAAAAAACAAGACGAGAACGACGAAATGACAAACCGGAAGTAAACATAATAGCACAGTTGTCCTCCGGCGCGATAGTCGGGTATCCGTTAAGGACATCGTGCGACGCCGTATGCTTTTCCACCGCGTCGTGGTAGGATTCCATCCCAGCGGGGATAGACGTAGGTCTCAATATTAGTACGCCGGTACCACTAGCTTCGGTCGTGATAGAATCCACGATTGGCGCTAATAGCTCTGCCCGTTCGGCATCCACAACGAGAAGCCTGCATTGGGTATGGATAACACAAAACTTCAGCGGCTCAATGGGAAGCCACCTATCATCATCATGTGGTCAGCATGTTATCAGTGATTAGAAGGCCTTACGCGTTCACGAGCACAACCACCGCCCCAATCAAATCTATTCGTGGAAATCAGTGTGAGAGTGCTAGGCGAAATGGAAAGAACCGACGACACGCCCAGAAAATCGTCAGGTATTCGGAGCAGTTGCGCGAGACGACGCTAACACGATCCCCTAGCCGGTGACGGTTAGTACTATACTCTCAGCGCCGAATAACCAGCTTACCTTTCCTAACACCATACACAGTATAAAATACACCAGCGGCATGCAACGCTCGTTCGTGCACATCCTTATACGTCAAGCGTTCCTCCCCATACACGATGTATGTCAGATCCCCATACTGGTCTACCGCGCGAAGCCAGAAATCGCGTAGGGTCGCGGGCAAATTCTTATACACCCTTTGCAGCCTGCCGTCCACGAGACGGGTCTCCCATTCGTGAAGCTGACCAGGTGCGCAAAGTAACTCCTCGGCTGCGAGGAAAAAACGCAATCAGGCGTTTGGTCCAGGGTAGGCAGGTTAGCCACTCACTCTCTTGTAGGCTGCGTTTCGGACTCCAAGAACCTGGGTTGGCCGCTGTCATCGTCGCGGTAGAAAGATGTGGTGGGCGCAGCGTGCGTATGAGGGGGGTTATAAGAACACAATGCTGAGAAATACTGCAGGTCACTATACGCAGGGAGGACCCTCAACTCCGAGGTGACGAGTAAGTTTCCGCGGAACTTGAGTACCTTCTGGTTTTGACATAAGAAGGGACACAGATCGAGACCGTTACAGGCCTGACAATACCGGAACAGGGTGTAATGGTCCCGCGAGTGCTTTAGGTACGGGCTTCGATAGGCTGCCTAGCTTCCTCGCCAGTATCCCGGCAGGTTGTTTGACGGAGGGAAGCGCATATGGGGAAGAAAGGCTGCTTCCAGCGTTCGCCCCATCAGAACATAAGGTTTTCCGAGTGACGACTCCTGCACTAGAGGCGAGCGCGCTACCCATGATTTGATCCATCTCTTGAGCTACTTTGGCGTTGCGCCCAAACGATAGCAGAAAGCATATATGATGAAATTATCACTGTCTATTCAGCGCTTAGCCCCGCTAGAAAGTACGTACGCAAGATGTTTTATGATAGTCGATATGGTGGCCATGAGCCCGATTAGTCCGAGTCTCCTGTCCAAATCTATTGCTATTAGCTCGAATTCGAGCGAAATTGAGATTCAGAACATCGTACCCATAGGTCTCACGCCACTTTTTTGCGCTTCCATCCATACCACCGATTATTTATATACGGTTGCGATGAAGTCGTTTACCTTTCGCTAATCACTCCCAGCTCGTGCTTATGATACTTGGAAACGATAATTTGGGTAAGCGTTAAACCGCTCCGTGCTAACACAGTCAAATCGCACTTTGCCCACGAGCTCCCAGGCGGATGATGTGCTGCTTTCTTGTGAGATATCGGTATCTGCGGTGCCATTCTAAATGAAGAACATTGAAACTTGGCGGATACCAAGGATCATTAGACATTACCTTACGAAAAGTCTTCAAGGCGCTGCCTGTATCGGCCAAATGAAAACGCAGTGTCTCGCTAAGGTGGCCGTGTAATAGTAACTGCTCACTTTGTTGAAGCCAAACCATCGCAACAGCTTCAAGATCAAGTATTATATAGTCAACATGCATATCCAGTCTAATCGTCGTCGTAAAATTCGTATCCATAGAACCGCTGTCCTCGTCGAGGTCCCATATAATCTACAAGAGAATCATTAGCTCGAAGACGTTGGAAAAGTAGAGGTCAGATTACAGCTCGACGTGTCCCGCTGCGGACTAAGACCCGCCGCCTGCGAGAGATTCAGATACCCTCCGGCGCCGACCTGTGCCTCAACACCGGCACCAGCAGTTCCACCACCGCCGATCCAATCTGCGCGACACCATACACATGTCAGTTTCTTGCCAGCATTTCGTTGTGTCGTTCGCCCTAGGAAATGGCACATCAGAGCACGCCCTAGAAAACGGAAGAAACGTACATTGTCCAAAACACTCCTTGTGCAGCGCATTACTACAATCCTCGCACCAATCTAGCTTCGCCTCAGGCTGCTTATGCATGCACTCATAACAAATTGGGCAATCGTCCTCTTCGCCCGGCATTCTTCGAGTTTTCTTGGACTGCGAGGTGGAAGCAGCCTTGGGGGTTTTACCAGTCGCCCGAGCATACGCCTCCCGCACGCGTTCGTTCGCTAGCGCGTTCGGGGCGAGAGGAGCATTGTTGAAAACTTCCTCCAGCTCTTCGGTCAGTAGAGCCCTAGTAAATGTTGAGCAGGACTGGTGGTTTGGTGCCGCAATCACATACTTTTGATACCAGTGCGTCGTGGCTAGGGACTTGCAGTACTAGGAAACAGATGATTTGGATTATATAGTATACGGCCGAGAAAAACTGCACCTTTGGTGAAAATGAATATCTGAGAAACGTCAATCAACGATAAGACAGAATAATGGTAACGCGTACGATATGCTTGCAATGATTTCCCTTTTGAAAATCCGGACCTGGATACGGGCTTGCACAGGGCAGATATGAGAAGTAGTGGAGACGTACAATCGCATCGGGGTAGATGATCAATCGATACTTTGTAAATCTAAGGAGTACGTTAAGTGCGAGTAGAAAGAAGCGACAGGAACGCACATTTCCTGTAGATCCAAGGACAGAGAAAACCTCTTTCAGTTCATCGCCTTCACGCTCCCGATCGACCATGAAAAATCTGCAAGACGCGTAAGTATGTGAAAGAGTAAAAGGTCTTGACAGACCTCTGGGCCGCGACTCTGTCAAGTCGCTGCAAGATGGCTTGCGGTGCAGCGCTTCTGAATCGCGCCTGGCGCTTTTCTTTCGACTTTGCAGGCGTCTTCGGTTTCGGCGTCTTTGCCACTTTCGAGGGAGACGGCTGCGGGGGAGGTGGCGGCTTGTATGTGGGCATATGTATCGCAGCTGGCGGTGGTGATGGTGGTAGTTTATGCATCGGCGGGGCCTGTGATGGTCTTTGCGACGATGATGCTGCAGGCTGGGAGGAATAACCATTGTCCTTGTCAGCAAACCAGTCATTATGGTCGCGCGCAGGTGTTGTACTGCTCCGGGACGCGTCCTTTCTCGCCTTTCTGGGCGAGACTCGCGCGCGCGTTGGGTGCTCTGCAGATAACTTGGGGCGTTTAGCGGAGGGTGCACCCGTCGATGTTGGCTGCGGTGGGCTCGACGCAGCCGCGGAAGACCCACGCCAGTCCTCGAACTGGCCGTCCGCTTTGCGTTTGAGGAGTGGCATGAAGGGTGGTGGTAAGAGGCAAGATGTTTCTTGTATTAATCTGGCTTATGCCCTGATGTCATCACGTGGCCTTGATAACTGCTTCCCTAGTTCCAGCTTCCTACCACTTGATTGGGCATGGGCCGACAAGCGGCGGGGTACAAACCTTTGGATTCCACTTGAAAAATCGGCAGTTTTCACCTAAGCAAGCAAGGACGACCTTACTTGGATAGCACATCGTATCTAGCGATCCTCCGGTAAGTAGTATTGCTGCACGAGGATATTACTCCTCCCATCTAATCTGTTCCATTACGTTTGTCGAATGCACTAGCTGTCTTCCGAACCAACAGCCGAGACGCTCAGCTTCTAGTGCCACCATATCAAACCCGCGTCTGTCGACTCATACCTATCTCAGGGATTCTGCAATCAACTGGAAGCTTTCTTCCCAGATATCCGAGAAGTGCGCAAGAGCATGCTGGTATTGCACATTCAAAAGCATCTTGAAGCGTCTCCTTTGTAACCCGGTTGAGCGACATTTGGCTCTTTCAGTGGACAGCTTGCATAGGATTGCAGACAACACCTCGAGGTCTTTTCGCAACTACGACGATTTATTTTTCTTGGTTCAGATCCTAATCGGGTTCAACGGACTCCTCGTCTGGGCTAACTGTACATTCCGGGTGAAGTGGCGGACCGCAATTACAGGAATCGGACGCGATGGGTCTCTGTTCAAATTGAACAAGATAATTTCCATTTCTTTTTAATCTCTAACAAGGTGGACCGGTTCTTTCAGGTGAATATGGTCGTCATACCTTAAAAGATCCATGTTTCCATATATGCTTATGGTGCATGACCGCTAACCAAGGCGACCTTTTCCTTTGGTTACGCGCTTCTGGTAACTCACCGACGCGCTCCTGGTTCACGAAACGTCTGCGCCAGACTCTACGTTCTTCCGCTATTGCTGGGTAGTTGATTCGTGCCCGTTGAGCGACTAAACTGGCAAACATCTGCCAGACATTATCCTGCTCGCGGACACTGGTCTTTAGAAGCTTTTACTCGCAAGAACCCTATGTTCCTCCAGGCACTCGTCGATGCACGCGACGCCCAAACACTCTGTGTTCTTGCTTTCCGCTCTAATACCCATCACCGTGTCAGACACACGTAGCGCCGTTGTGATATGAGAAATACTGCGTAGTCCGCCGCTGTATCCTCATGGATTGTTATGCTGAGCGTATCCGCCCGTTTGCAGCGCGTATCATCCAGATCTGGGATTGTAAAAGTTGGTCTTCTCGAGACATAGCTCTTCGACGTGTTTATAAACCTGACATGATTGGGAGAGGAGTCTCATACGACTCTTCCTTCTCTTGCCAGGCCAGTTTCTTTCATACCTATCTACTGGACTTCTACTTACAGACTCTTCTTTCTCGGACAGACTGTGAAGTTGTATTTTGGATACCCACCAATATTTTGGCCATCGTGGCCGGAATGGACAAAGACGTGCAAGTTAATCATAGATTATGGAATCAGCCACTCCTCAGTCCGGTGCTCGTGTTCACAACCTCACACAAGAACCACAAGCTCAGGAGTGACCACGCGACAAAGTAGACCTGCAAGCTTTTGGGCGTACAAAGAAATAGGAGGCGTGACAATGCGCGCTGAGTAAGGAGCGGGGTAAACTGCGTGGGAAGAATTCAGAGCACGCGCCAGTTGATCAGCACCTCGAAAGATCCCTCTTGGAAAGGAACAAACATAAAGGTTTGCCAATCGTGTGCAACACGCCGTTATCTACAGTGAGGAGCCTTTACTGGCGACCGTTATCACGTCTCATCCTCTTTCTTAGCGCCTGTTCTGCGCAAACTTTTCGTCCTGTTCAGGATTTAGGAGACGCCACACATATACCATTTAGGCGTGAACGAACTTGCCAACTGCATTGATATCCTTCAATATATCCTGCCAGTAGGTTAGCTCACGCCGCCAACCCTCCGTTGACAATAATTCCTTCATTCACAGCAATGCCTTTTCGCCAGTCGCCCTCTCTACCGCTCGACGTACCCCAAGATGTCATAAACGAAATAATCGATTACATCGGGCAATCACACATCCGCCTATTCGTTCCCAAACCAGACTACACAACACTCCGCTCCTGTTCTCTCGTATCTCGCGCATACCGCCGAAGCACCCTAAAATACCTCTTTCACGGAATCAACCCGTCAACGAGAAATGGGCGCATCGTATCGCCAGCCGAGTGGCGCGACTTTAACGCCATTCTTCGCACATCGCCAAGCATCGCGGCGAGCTACCGCGTTCTGCGCTTAACCGCGCCACTGCCAAAGAGGCTTCCTCTAGTATTTTCAAAGCTCGTCAACATCAAGCATGTTGACTGCAAAAACATTCCTCCAGGCCTCTTCATCTCTAATCCCGGTTTGCAATCTATAATGAACCCACTCTACCTCACTCGCGCGTCGATCTTCTCTGTGAGATTCGACCGCGCGTCTGAGCTCGTCGCGTTCTGCAATAACTGCCTCCCGAATGTGGAGTACCTCAAGTTTGACAGAATCGTTGTCGAGACGAGAGACGCCGTTCGCCCCTTGCAAACCTTGTCGCTCCGCAGACTCTCCATCTCCCATTCCGATCTCTCCCCCTTCCTCATCAATTTCCTAGAAGCCAGTCGCGTGGGTAAAGTCCCTAATCTTGATTCATTCGAGCTGCTCTACTGCGACATGGACAACGCGACGGTAACAGCCCTATTCACAAATCCCTCCATGCACTCCCTATCTTTAGACCTATCCCAGATCAAATACGGCGAAACGTCAATCGCAGTGCCATTCGGTGTATTCGGGGAGCCAGCCCAGTCTCAAAACTCAATCTCAAGTCCAAGTACGTAAGCCCAGCATGCTTTCATTCTAAATTGACGCCCCCTCCTAGAACTCCCACCCCAACTCTTCAGCGCTTCATTGGACGCACTCTCCATTCCGTTCTCTGCTCTCAAATGGTTCATCGAATGCATTCCCTTGCTCAAACACGCGAATCTCAGCACTATAGTATGGACACATGACGGGCTGCCGGCAGAGGTTATCGCTAACATTCCACCTCTTCCCCCGGTTATGTGGCGTGAGTTCGACCAGCGCATTTGTGAATCCGGGAATGGAAGAGTCGCGAAGGTACGGATTGACAACGATCCTTGGTCTTGGGGACAGGATATCATTGAATGTTCTCCGAATATGATGGAACGGGGTATGCTTCAGTGGGGAAATTCGGTGCTGGTTCGTTAAGTAGATGGCAGCATCATTCGTTTCCAGCAAATCAAATCCCTGCGTATTGCGGAAATACTACATTTCATTCTTTCCGTTAATGCTAGAGATTAGAGGTGATTTTAACTCGAGAAGCAATGTGTTATAAGTACCCAAAGATCTCGCACAGTTGAACATAAGTCAAGGTATAATGCTATCAAACACTGTTCACACTTTCATACCACTGAATGACACTACCAATAAGGAACGCCCATCCTCCCCAGAACGTCGACAATGCGCTCTGGTACTCAGCGCCCGAGCTAGAACTGGCAGCATACCCGAGGGCGCCACACAGCGTGAATCCAACACCGCCGATCAAGTTCCACACTACAACAAACTGTTCAGGGGCTGTAGTAGCGGCGAAATAACGATGCACTCACATCCGACATGCCATCCTAAATTGGTCACGTTTGGTTGGTACCATTTCTTCTGCGTTTCCAACATCAGGATCGCACTGAGCAGGATTAGTTCAAATTAGAAGCAGAGGAGAATATCACGAACGAGCTTGCAATGAAACATGACCCTCCTACGACCTGCGGCGACCAATACGCGCCGTTAAACAAGGGCGTATTATTCTCTATGGCGCTGTATATCTGAGGAATCGCGGTATACCTTTCCGTTCGGGTGTAAGCACATACACTGAAAGCTAGTCGCACATACATACCCGCTTATCCAAAAAATAGTAGCGCCCCAGAACTGCACAAACGCAGCCAGAAACCCAAGTTCGCGAAAATACCGGGGTCCAGCGAGAACCAGATCCACTTCTTCATCTTCTTCTGCCCTTCCTCGAACCCAAGCTTCTGCTCGACGGCAAACCCAAAGTTGGCTACATCCCCTCGATTCCACGCCTCCAAAAGACCGAGCACAGACCCGAATTCGAAGATCGTAGCGCCCAGCCATGCGGTCCACCCCGCGGCCGTCATGTCAGCCGACGCCGCAGAGTCGCAGAAAGGCAGAAAGACGAAGAAACCGTTGATGACCCAGACGATGCTACCGTATGTGTACGCCTGATAAGAGATAAGGTTTTTGGATATCGGACACCAGGACAGGAAAAACTCACCATCGCCACCCACCAACTAACGTTCCAGTACTCCATTCTGCGCATATGGCCTAGTCGCTCGAGAAGGCCATGCCCACGTCGGTCGTACTTGTCATTGGGAGCTCTAGCTCTGTGTCGATTCTTCCTATGATCGCGGGATTTCCAATGGAATGAGGAGGAGGACTCGGCGTCATGGAGGACTGCATGTGTTGGGTGGAAGAAGTTGGTTTGAAAGACGTTGTGGGATGAGAGCTTCTCGACGGTGGGGTGTAGCGCGAGGTGCCATCGACGCGACATGATGGTGGGTGTCAGGTACGTGGGGGTGTGATATTTTTGGAATGCAGAATGTCCGATGAGGCACGGAAAAGGGACTCGACGCGTTGACTACGTCGTGTGTATGACAATACTTTGTAGTCAGGTGGACGGTCCTCTTCGGGGAGGCACCGCCACAGAAACGATCGTTGTCTTCCTCTACTAGCATGTGGTGAATAGTACTGCTACTACTACATCCAATCGGGCTTGTAGAATTCAGCGGACTCGGTGAGATGCTACGTAGCGTGTCGCGTGAGGTACGGCAGCATGGCTAGCGTGAGCGTGGTCGCGTGAGGTACGCGAGCACCTTATGTGCCAAGCGTGAGCGCTAAAAAGAGTTGCGTGTGAGAAAGATATCTGGACTGCCACCACCTGAGCGTCGAGGCGCCGCATACGGGTAAGGTCTTGCCAACGTCTTCTGCAGTAGTCAATTGGCAATCTGAGAAGCTCGGTCATTGAACACTTGCCTTCAACACCGAGTCAACTGCTGATCGTGTACCACGTCAAATTCACAACTGAGATAAACGTGTTCTCACAGCAAACCTACGTCTACTCCTCCATATCATTACGCAGCCTCATACCAAGTTCCGGCACTCCAGTATCTCAAGTCTTTGAGAAGACCATTCACATGTGCAGTGCCCTAACCTGTAGAGTACACGAGCGGTCACGATGACTGCCCTCAAATCAGCAACTCGTTCCAGGTCAAGATGAAGAATCACCCCCCTGAACCGTTGGATGCTTCTGGTGCCGGTGGCTCCTTGTCAACGGTAGGTCCTTACATGAACTCTAGGTCGGCCTCAAATACCACGATCCAGAAGCCTTGAAGTGTAAGGCAGAAGAAACACGGTTTGTAGGGAGAACAACTACATCCCGACGCGAAGAATGGGGTGGAGAGTGAGCGGTCTAAGCGTGCAGTAAAGAGAGACGCGTGGGGGGCTAGTTAGATACTGTCCGTTGTGATTTTGTAAGCTTTCGTTGACTGTAGCATGCGTCGCGTATAGAATAGCGTGGATGAAACGTGGTTGCATGGCCGCGTTCGAGTGTTCGCGTGAGATCTTGCGTGCTCGCGTGGCCGCGCTATAGTCGTGTGAGAGTGTATTAGTATAAAAGAGCATTTGTACAAGGTGGATTATGTCTTCCATGAGGAGACTTGAAAACACCAGTGACAACAAGTATTAAGCCTTGCGAATTACAGGCCACGTTCCGACAATACTTTTCCTTTGCGCCTGGAAAGTAGTACGTCTTTAGCGCGTACGATGATACGCTGACTCTCCAAAAGGTTTTCGATTTGACTCCCAGAATGATATGCGGATGTACAGTCTAACAGTTGAGAATGTCGAGCAAGCATTGCCGAGCTGCTTTCCGATGACCTTTTGTGGCGAACGCCTTCCTTAGCAGTGCTTAAGTTGGCCGCACTCATTCAGGGAAATGTAAGCTTCTCTACTCCAAGTGCAAGCTTATCAAGTTTGTCTTTCTGCAACGAAGGTGAGTCGATCCATGAGCGATACTATAAATTGATACTCAAACGTTTCCCGAAGGAACTGTGACTGATGATCACCAAGTGCGTTGTTTGTCGAGGTATGATTTAACGGCTGGAACCATCTGCTTCCAAGCGCTCCTGAGGCAATGCAGGATTGGATTACAGTGTGGCATGTGCTCTGGCGTGCTCTTATGATTTTGACTTGCCGGCACACCCGCGATGGAGACAATTATAGGTGATGTCCCCTGCTTAAGCGATTGCGACTGTTCCGCCCGTACTTCCTCTGACGGAAGCCAAACGCGTGTCTGCGTGGCGCGAGCTATCTCCACAGTCGTCTGCGCATGGAGAACGCTCCCCGAGGTGGGCCGACGTCAATTATAACGTTGCATCATCCATCAAATCGGATATTCCTCCGATGATTGCATCTATGTTTAGTGGGAATCTGCTATAGGACAATGTGCTACTTGTGTGCTACTCTCCGTGTGTTCATGCACGAAGAGACCAGTGTAAGCTCCTTTTGCGGCTTGTCTGTTCCCTATCTGTCCTCGTGAAGCTGCGACGAGTTTAAAAGGGGTTACTCCGATTTGGCATCGCAATGCAGTGGGAAAGCGGATTCTCTGGTGTACTGCCCAGTAAATAGGAAGTAAAAAAGACCCGCTAGGAAGTCTTGTGTAGCATATTTTGGGCGTATTATTGGACACGTTCGTGAGCGCAACAAAAGGACCGATCAAGCTTTCTGCGATCACCTCCTTTCCTCCTACCACCACCTACCTCATCAACGACTAGGACGGCAAAGACAGTATGGCCCAGAAGACGAAAGATGAGCCCGTCGTCGAGGACAACCTAGACGATGACCCACCAACACCAGCCATATCGGTACCCGAGACTGGCGACGCTGGCGAGGGCGGCAAGCTGAAGATGATTGTATCGCTGGTCAAGAAATGCCTGGGTGTCAAGGACATTGCAACCATGTGCGTCGTAGCGCCCCGCTTTGTCGGCAGCATTGACAACCGTTACCTGCTAGGCGACTATCATTACCGGCATCGTTGCTGGAACCTATACCCAATCTCGAATGGTCGCAGTACCTTGACAGACCCGACCTTTTTGCTGCGTGAGTGCATAGTCGTTGCTGTTCGGGTCCGCAATGCTGACGTTGACCTAGCGTCAATGATTCCGACGATCCATTTGAACGAATGCTCGCTGTACTGCGGTTTACCTTTACCAAAGACCTCAAATACGTGGTGCGTAGCGTTCATCATCGTGCTTGACGATGATGTTAACACCGCGCAGTCTGGCAGGGTTTTCAAGCCGTATAATTCGGTACTAGGAGAACATTTCCGCGCCCACTGGGACGTTGTTCCCGTCGAATACAAGAATCCCCCCATCGTCGCGTCCTCTTCCAAGAGCAATTCCAACCTCAACGTAGACGCCGCGAGCGTGAAGAGTGGCAAAAGCTCCAAGAGCGCATTCAGCGCTATCAGCTCGCGCAAGAGCCCTTCCACTGCGGCCACATCGCTCGGCGACGATGCTCTTAACGCGCAGATGTCCAACCTCGACCTGCAGAGTAACAAGATTCGCATTGTCTACGTGACGGAGCAGGTCTCACACCATCCACCCGTCTCCGCGTATTTCGCTACCTGCCCCGCGCGCTCCTTGGAATTATCGGGTATTGACCAGGTTTCGGCCAAGGTGGCAGGCACGACGATTAAAGTCAGTCCTGGCGGGTTCAACAAAGGTCTTTTCATCCATATCAAGGACGGGAACGGAAAGGGAGAGAACTACCAGGTGACACATCCGGTGGCCAGTGTCAACGGAATCCTACGGGGCAGTTTTTACATAACTGTAGGCGACACGACCATCGTGTCATGTACAGGCGGTAAGCCTGGCTCCAAATTCCGGGCAATTACAGAATATAAAGAGGAGGTACGTATCGCTTGTGCTCTTTGTGATATTATCTGACGAGTTTCTAGTCTTGGTTAGGGAAGGCGCGTTTCCGTCTCGAGGGCATAATCCACCTTGTGCATGAATCCGATGCAGCCAAAGCTGAAGGCTGGAAATCCATCAAGGACGTGCCGCGCTCTCTCGTCGTTGCCGAGTTTGATGGTTCTTGGCGTGGAGCAATCCGCTGGAGACGCGTTGGCTCTGGCTCATACATGGACACGACCTCTTCCTCTTCATCCTCCCCTGGTCCCGTACACGAATCTCTTCCGCGTTCCAATGCTACCTCCAAGGCAGATCTGTCAATAGACAGCGAATACGAGACGCTTATAGACCTGAGCCAGCTGGAGGTGATACCCAAACAGGTTCGTCCGTTGGAGAAGCAGCTTCCGGACGAGAGTCGGAAGCTGTGGGAGACGGTGACGAATAAGATGGTGAGCAAAGAGTTTGGGGAAGCGACGAAGGAGAAGGTGGCGATTGAGCAGCGGCAAAGGGATGCTGCTGCTGAGAGGAAGAAGGCTGGGGTTGAGTTTGTGCCGCGGTACTTTGACAAGGACATTTCGAATGGTGTGGCGATACTGACGGAGGAGGGGCGCAAGGCCATAGAGGAGGAGCTGGCAGAGCCTCATGCGTATCATATAGCGGGCTCGGAAGGTGCAAAGCTGAGCGCGTCATAACGCGGTAGATGCTTCCTTTAGATGGACTTTTTAATCCTCGGATCGCATTACATATACACTAATTTTTACTCACTAGTAGCCCTCATGATTTTCACGACGACTTGTCATATGTACGATTTCTTTTTTTCATGTTACGCGCTTTTTCGGTTTCAAAGGAGTGTAAGCGTCAGCCAAGAACATCCGGGAAGTTGGACATCTGTCGGGACGCCTATCCATCAGATGAAGTCGGTATTCAGGTCTGGTACCTGCTTCATAGTAAAGCAACGCAGCAATATTGGGCGTGATATTTCTTGATGGTAGCAGTGAATCAGACTGTTCCGCGAACAGAGAGCGCCCCTGCCGCCACTATAGTTTCCTTATCGGGATCGGCGGGTGTGAGGTGCACAGCATTTGGTCATGCCCTTTCCCTCCTGCCACCATCGCGTATAGTTGACCAACGCCGCCGACCCCCGTACAATTTCAGTGACCTCCCGCGACGATGAGCACCCACATGGCACGGGCGATAGAGCAGATCTCCGACAAGCCGCCCGTCCCGGAGATCGACTTTACCCAGCACAAGCTCGACGACGGGAGCGTCATCAGCACGCAGGAGCGGGTCATTAAAGATGTATGTCGTCGTCGCCGTCATCCCCGCTGGTTGCCGCTGACGGCTAGTAGGTGCAAGCCCCGGCGATGCAGATCCCCACGCCCGAGCAGTTTTTCGCCAACGGTGGCAAAGACCGCACAAAGCCGGACGTGCAGTTTCTCAAGAACCACTTTTACCGCGAGGGCCGCCTGAGCGAGGAGCAGGCGCTGTGGATACTCGAAAAGGGCACGGATATGCTGAGGAGGGAGCCCAATGTCCTCAACGTGGATGCGCCAATAACTGGTATGTCCTTGGGGGCGCATTTCAATGGTGGCTGACTCTTTTCCAAGTCTGTGGCGATATACACGGCCAATATGTGCGTTGTCGTCGTTGGTGCGCGACATTGGCGATGCTGACATGGATTATAGTATGACCTGATGAAGCTGTTCGAGGTTGGTGGCAGTCCAGCCGATACACGATATCTCTTCCTCGGTGACTACGTCGACCGTGGTTACTTTAGCATTGAGGTGTGTTTTTCCATGGCATCCCCGCCTCCTGACCGACGTGTCTAGTGCGTGCTTTACCTCTGGTCCCTAAAAATATGGTACCCGAATACGCTATTCCTTTTGCGGGGTAACCACGAATGTCGCCATCTTACGGATTACTTTACTTTCAAGCTCGAATGTGCGTTACCGTCTGCATCTACCACAGCTTCCCTCCTGACCGTCGTGCAGGCAAACACAAGTATTCAGAACGTATCTACGACGCTACCATGGACTCGTTCTGCGCCCTCCCTCTCGCCGCTGTTATGAATAAACAGTTCCTTTGCATCCACGGCGGCCTCTCGCCCGAACTGAACACGCTTGAGGATATTCGCGTCCTCGATCGCTTCCGCGAACCACCTACACACGGTTTAATGTGTGATATCCTTTGGGCAGATCCTGTTGAAGATTTCGGCACCGAAAAGACAACGGACAGCTTTGTGCATAATCACGTTCGAGGCTGTTCGTACTTTTTCACGCAAGTTGTTGGATTGTTCTTGCGGTGCATTGCACTGATGCCCTTGTATAGCTACACAGCAGCGTGCCAATTCCTCGAGCGCAATAATCTGCTGTCCATCATCCGTGCCCATGAAGCCCAGGACGCTGGGTTCGTCATCTCCTTTGGGTAGATAAGCCTCGTTCTTTGACCTGCTGTTCATCTAGATATCGGATGTACCGGAAAACCAAGACGACTGGCTTTCCCTCTGTGATGACCATCTTCTCGGCGCCTAATTATCTCGACGTGTACAACAACAAGGCGGCAGTGCTCAAGTACGAGAGCAATGTGATGAACATCCGGCAGTTTAATTGCACGCCCCACCCGTACTGGCTCCCCAATTTTATGGACGTGTTTACATGGAGTTTACCCTTTGTGGGTGAAAAGAGTACGCGTTTCGCTGCGACGCTTTTCCTTCTAACGAATTGGTAGTCACGGATATGCTTGCTGCGGTACTCAACACATGTACAAAGGAGGAGTTGGAAGAGAGCGACGAGGAGCTTACCTCGCCTGCGTCCGTATCCTCTGAAGAGTCCAACGAGCGTAGGAAGGTCATTAAAAACAAGATTATGGCTGTGGGACGGATGGCTCGCGTGTTTGCTCTCCTACGTGAAGAGTCCGAGAAGGTATCGGAGCTCAAGAGCGTCTCCGGATCGAGTACACTACCGTACGGCACCCTCGCCTCCGGCTCGGAAGGTATCAAAGAGGCGATCAGCAGTTTCGATGACGCGTACGTGTGGTTCTCCTGGACTAGAGTATCATCTGCTGACTGCCTTTAGTCGTAAATCTGATATCGAGAACGAGCGGCTGCCCCCAGATCTTTATGATGCGGATTCAGAACAAGGTCGGGCGATTATGACTGGTTCTCAGCCGGGCACACCTTCTGGGGGAGAGCACGAAGACGCCTCCACGCCCGTTGCTGCGAACGGTGTTGCAGCGAGCATTGAGGCTGCCATCTCCAATGGAACGATCACGCCCACACACTCGCGCACGCCGTCCATTACTGCCGGTAACGGACCAGTATCACCTGGGCCTGGGTCGCCGCCCTCGCCGTCGACACCGTTCAGGCGCGGGCACGGCAGGCAGGCGAGCTTGGGGACGACCATGACGAGTCCCAGTACGAGAAGAAGAAGTTTGGAGAGCACGATGAGTCTGATACAGGGTGTGTGGGATGGCAAGACGCCGATTCCGGAGGGGGACGAGGTGGTGGACAATTTGGCGGGGCAGCTGGCTGGGTCGTCGATTGATAGTAAGGATAAGGATGCGGTTGCTGACAAGGGTCAATAGGATTAGTTGATATGGACTCGCGGTTCTGATCTAATTCATTTTTTCTTTCAGTTTTTGAAATGTAATGTATTTTATGGTGGATATGGAAGGGTTGGGGTATGGTTATCGCTGAAGAGAGTGTTCACGCCGAGCGTTCACGTGAGGCTGTCATTCACCGTAGAATTGTTGGAGGCTTGTCGTGTTCAATTTCTTCCATATCTTAAAGCCCCCATTGGTTGGACCGTTGGAGCCCGCTCAAGCCACAGATCATAGTACTGTGGCGCTGTGGCGGATGGACCCACTTTTGTCAACACAATTCTTGGGAAACCAAACTGTTTACTTGGTATGATCTGACTCGGAGTGCGCATATGTAATAGGTATGAACTTCAATTTGTAGGCCATAGGCTGTGAAATAAGGAAAACATGGAACGGGTCTCCAACAACATAAGCATACGCGATAGAGGCACGTCTCGTCCAAGCGACGATCTTGCACCGCGTCACCGTTGACTGACATCACGGTACCGGCTTTCTTTGTTTTCGTAGGCACGCCGTTTATTCAAAAAGGGTACGCTTTCATCGCTACAACAGGCGACGCATGCATGCCTCGGACAAAAGAAGTCCGTATATATAACACTGCGTTGGAAGAACTCGTCAATGAAAACGAGCATTACCACGCCTAGATGATGGCGAGAGGGTGGGGTGTTGACGAGAAAGGAATTGATTACCCGAGAAAGGATTTAAGTACTACTTATCTATGCCGGTAGTAGAAATCTTGTCGAGCCCTCTTTTTTTTTGGCAGGGAAATTTGAAGACGTTACCGCCGCCTTCAATGGGAGTAGAGCAACTGAGTACTTATCTGTTAGGTTTACTACTGAGCCAGCAGGGGGGGGGGGGGGGGGAAGAAAGACTCTGACTTGTGACGTTCTTGAAAGAAGGTGTGGACAGCGGATATCGATTGCTGTAAAAAAATCCTGTGACATGCTGTAAAGTTGGCTGTAGAAAATGCTGTGAGTCAACCTGATCTTTTCTCCCGTCTGCTGACACTCTTTCACGTTACCCGAGTCTCCTTTGCCTCGCACCACCATCATGGGGTTAATCTTTCTACAGTTTGCAGGACTATTCGTTTGACAGCGGGGGGATATACTTTGTTATCTGATGCTTCGCTTCTTCAACGCCAGTCCGAGCTGTAGAAACAGCGTGTCTTTTTTGGTTTAAAAAGGGCCATGTCACTGCGCTTTCCTTTGATACGGTACGCGTTCTAGAGGAGCTCCGTTTCTTCCGTTCAGTTGTAGTATGGATCCACCTCGTCCACCGGTTATCACGGTCACTGATACCGAACGACTCGCGCCGCCCTTGGACGAATGCGCGCACTTGGAGAACTTTGTGTTTGGCGGGGGCAAGCGAGAGAAGGATACGCCGGTGCTTGCCCCTCAGGATCTGGTCGAAGAGCCCCGCGAGCTCTCTTTGGAAGAAGGCCCGGGTCTGCCATCGCCACAGTCGACTGGGAGCACGCTCCGTCCTGACATGAAGACGACGTGTCAAGGCTGTCACTGTTCTCCTTACGAGACAAACAAGGACCGTATGTCGTGCTTGTCCTCTACCTCTGAACTGCCTGGGCTGATAAGCACCCATTTTAGATAAACCGAACGTCAACTTTGATCCCTTCGATTATGCAAAGCGCTACGCGAGCGATGCCATGGGCGAAGAATTGGACAATCCCTCATCCCGATTCTGGAGAACGTGTCTAGACGAGACCACTATGCACGACAGCAACCTTCTCAAAGAGAATGGTCAAACGATAGACGGAGTTCTCATTTTCGTACGCCCTTTCGAGTCGTGTCTTCCGATTTGCCGCTAAAACGAGTCCGTTAGGCGGGCATATTCTCTGCAGTATTATCTACATTCATCGTCCAGATATGGCAGAGTTTGCAGACGGATTACGGACAAGTAACGGCGGTATTGACTCTGGAGATGCTCCAGGTCCAGCGTGCCATGGCTGAAGGACGGTCTATAGCAAACATTCCAGCTACTTCATCCTCAGTCGTCAACGAGACCACTGATGCGCCCTTCAGCGTCAGGTGGATCATTAGCATGTGGTTCGTCAGCTTGACATTGAGTCTGACTGCAGCGCTCTTAGCCTTGCTGAGCCGCCAGTGGCTCCAAAGCTACGCCGCGCAGACGTCCGGCTCTGCGCAAGACCGCGGCCGCGTTCGCCATTCGCGCTATATGGGTCTAGTACGCTGGAGGGTTCCGGAGATCATTCAGTGTCTCCCCACGATTCTACACGCCTCGCTAGGGCTCTTCTTCGCGGGCTTGATCATCGCTTTAGCACGCCTGAACCTCAGCGTTGTCTACCTCATCGCTGCGATCGTCGGTTGCACAGCCGTGTTCTACTGCGTCGCTACGATCTGCCCATCGTCTTTCCGCAGTGTCCTTATAGGACGCCTCTCACGTATATTGCTCATGGCGCGTTTCATACTGTGCGCAACACTGTGAGGCGTGGGCGTGAAGGGCTCAGAGTACTACGTCCACCTTGCCTTGATGGAGGCGTAGACGCTTTGGACCGCTCTTATATAAACGCTCATCCAGACGAGCTAGACGGCGCAGCTATCTCGTGGATCCACGAATCAACGCAAATCCGAGCGTCAAGCTAAGAGCCTTCGAAGCGATCGCTGGTCTGCGGGTGGGGTTCAAAGGCCGTATTCAGAGCAGGACGCCAATTGGTGACGAATTACTGAGAGCGGTCCGCAATGCGTGTACTCAAGGCGATGTGTTGCAGCTTGAGCTTCTTGTTCGTGCGTATGTGCAGATACAAGAATATGCAGCGTGTGGCCAGGTTGTCTCTAAAGGTGCCAATGGCTGCTCAGACCGCCACATCCTCTCCAGTCTAGAAAGTCGCGGGATCGGTATCTGCAGTCCACATCTTGACGCCGCTTTGTGCTGCGTCGGGTTTTATCCTGCTATCGAAGTAACAGAAAAGCTGTACGACATAGCTGCCAGTCCTAATCGATCGACGCTCCGCCTGCACCCCATCATTTGGCTCAAACAATTCACCAAGGCCCACGCTTCTTCCCCTCGACTCTAACTTTCTTCTGGCCACCGAAATGCTGAACGTTCTTACCTCTGTCGATTTCTTTGACACGCAGCAGTTCATCGCCCCATCTGATGCTCCCACTACCGCTCTTACCGAGCCCACGCTAGAGATGGCCCTTGCGATGGTCGATTACATACATCGCGCCTCGTCACGGGAACCACCGTCGCAGTCTGGATGTACAGCCGCGCTGCTAGCCTATATCCAGCAGGTTGCCTGTCTTCTAGATGGCAAAGTGCGCAACATCGTAGACCTTGACGCGCTGGAGCATGCCCGCAACGCCGTCAAATATGGCATCGCCCGGGAATCCAAAGCGTCGTTCGCTCAATCCCGCGCGCATCATGCAGCATATCGCGACACCCTTTTGTCCATCGCTTCTTCAAGCTACTTTCAAAAGTCCGAGTTTGGCTGTGTCCGCGTCCTTTTGGGCAGCATCCTGTCTGAGCTTCACGGGATGCTGATTGACTCGGACGCTGCTCCGGCCCCACTCCCTTCCACGTTGAAGGACCGGTCGTTTGGAATAAACCTTTTCCGGTACATACTCTCATACAACGTCGGTTGCAATCAAGCATCGGAACGCGACGTCTGGGAGATTGCGTCTCATCTCTTTGATGAAGGTTCTCCCTTCAGCTTCGAAGCCTTTATGCAAATGGACGGCATCGTCAGCCTATACCACATATTTTGTTCTGGTGTACAAAGTACCAGCGCGGGGCCGTCCGCCTCTCCACTGGCTCTTTCTTACCTCTCGGGATTCCTGACATCTCAAAAGCGACTCTGCACCTTAGAATCCGAGTTGTTGTATATCCATTCGGAAGAGAATCTTTTCCCTCTGATCGTGATGATCTTGTACGAAGAAAGACACGAAGAGTTACTCGAGTTGATCGCTGTTGCGCCAGCACGATTTACGTCGATCGCTTGGTCGCAGTGTGTCATTGATTTACTGAGTTGGACGCTTGGGGAGGAACTTTGTAGATGGCCTTCGGAGAAACGAGTGTTCGCACGAGAAACGATAGAGAAGCTCTATAATATGTTCAGTGGCGGCTTTTGTCTTCCTGATGATGGCTTCGTTGCGGAACACGCCTTTCTACTATCTTCTGGACTCGATTCAACACACCGAGAAGCGTGCAGGTATGTTCTAATTCTTGCATGCGGGAGATGTAAATTCACAGCTACGCTGATTAGCGCGTCTCCTCGTCCCGGAGCATCTAGGGAGCGCGTTGACGACGTGCTTGGCTCCGTAACCAAGGTTTGCTGCGTGTCCATTCATCTTTTTCGTCAATACTTACTATTCGTCAATAGATCTGGGAGTCTGATTCGTATGAACACCGCCTCGTAAATGCCTCCTTTACTTATCCTAGTCGCCGATGCTGAAAGTGTCTTAGTGTCATGTTTCCAGCGCATTTCTGTCCACCGCACGTCCTGCGTCGGAACGCGTCAATGAATGGTTTCGGGCAGTTACAGCAAGCAGCACGGACTGTCTGGATTCAATGTGGGAAATGGTGGAAGAGCGTTTGGAGAGTATTAGTGAATCGGAGACCAACGTCAATGAGGACTGAAAAAGAGGAAGATACTATGATGGAAGGTGTTGTCTAGAATTTAGCGACCTTGTATCAAGACTACATCGATTTAGCCCAAGGGCTGCCCGAAGGGCTCAATAATAACTGTTTGCAAGCTATCTTTTGATCTATGTCTCTATTTCCTCCCTTTGCAGAAGACAAATGTTCACATCGGCAAGAATGCCATCCGGACTAGTCAATAGTTCGGTCAATGAAGGTAGATTAGTGTACTGATTGCAATATGTGCTCAGTCGAGATTACTGAATTCGGAGTCGAGTCAAGCTCTGTAAAAGAAAAGGAAGTACAGAACCCCAAGCCTTTTATCGTAGTGGGTTTAAGTCTATAATGCTCCCTGCAATCCTAGTAAAAAGAGTTCAAACTGCTCGCAGAGATCGGGCTCTCCTGAGGGCCAATGACGGTCAGATTTTTGGTGTACTGAGTGAGTGCATCAAAGATCGCGTTGTATGTGGCCGCATCGCAGCGCGCCCTCGCATTGGAAAGGAAGCCAGCACCACGATTGAACCGAGTCGCACGTGATAGACCCGAACTCGGCGCCTCATTTATGGGCAACGGGCGATAGCTCTGCGAAGTTCCCAATCCCACAAGAAAATGTGTCGTACTCTTGGGTCTGGAGGGGAACAACTCGTACAAGAGAGGTGGTGGCGTAGCGGTCGTAGCGTCTCTGGAAGGATATCGCTGAGCCGACGACGAGTCTCCCGTTGAGCTCAACGTGACTATTGAAGAGCTGCGTTACGCGTTTGATGATACCGTGGCCATCAATCCTTCGAAGAGGGTAAGATAACAAAGAGGAGACGAACAGTAGTACCGTACCGATGAGCCTTATAGTCCTCCATAATCTCCGATAGATGACGGCGCACGACCGGCTGATCATGGAACTCCAGCATGAGAGTGTCGAGGTACTCGCGCATCTCCTGGACAGTCGACGGTGGCTCCTCTGCAACTGTGTACGATAGCGCATCGTCGGGGCCCCCCTGCTTTACACGCTCTGACGTTGACATCTTCAGTGGTTACGATACAAATCAGAAGGGCAAATGAGCGTTGCTGTGCGGTATGGTGGATGTAGATAGGAAAGAGCAGTCCGTGAGCAAATCAACATGTACCCGTCTCGTAATCCGGCGCTGGGGTCTTCAATGCCTCCGAGGCGCACCAGGCGCTCTCAGAGTGATGGAACAATAAGATAGCCGATTTCATTAGACGTCAAAAGCTGGTGCCTCAAAAGTCCCGGTTCAAACTATTCATCGAGATTCATCGCTTGGCCGTGCAAATGAATTCCTCCCGCCAGATCACTGACCGAGCACCAGATCAGCACCGCGCACTGGGCAAGGCAAAATCCAATACCTGTCGCGTCAGCGGTGTACGTATGTACCCAGGGAAAAGTCAGTCTCACAGGCTTGAACAATAACGCGCGTCGGTGCTTGAAACAGGTGACCCTCACGTGTACAGCCAACACCTTGCTCCTTGACTGCCACCATCTGGTCACCGTCCGTCCTTGATCATCGATATCAATTTTGTCCGTTCAATCAGAAACTCCAGTACCTTGTTAGTGAGTTTTCCGTTGGTCTCACCATCCAAACTTGAATCTGGAACGACTAAGGAAGATTGTTCTGTCTGGATCGCCTGTGCTCTACTGCCCGACTATCCACCACACTGAGCATACCACCAGAGGCACCAGGGGATGGCTAGTCATTCTAGTCAGCTCAGAGACCCCGACGATGACGCGAAAATCATCCGCATGCGCATCGGGTAGACTTCGGCGGTTATGCTCAGGCTTTATAACCCGCACGCAAGCCCAGTGTATGGTCCTTAAACGACATGTACTACGCGTTGCTACTGCTATCTGCTTTGGCGAATCCTATCTCGGTACGCGGTCAGGCGCCAGTCTGGGGCCAATGTGGCGGGACGGTGAGTGCCTAGTATGTTACGTGTACCTGCATTGCTAATTCAGGACGCGTCTGATAGGGATGGACTGGGCCGATGACATGCGCTGAAGGATCCGTCTGCACTGTCCTTAATTCCTGTACGCCCTTCTTCCCGCCATCTTTATTTCAAGCTCATGTGTTACCTACAGTCTACTCGCAGTGTACACCGGGGACAGCAGCGAGCACTGGCAGCAGCACCACTACAGCAGCGTCTTTACCCACGAGCAGCTGTGCCATCCCCCCTCCCTCCGCCGGAACACTCCAATACACTGGCGTCAATATCGCCGGATTCGACTTTGGGTGCAACTCGGACGGATCGTGCACGGCGAGCGCTGCGTATCCTCCGCTCACGCAGTACTATGGTGCGCTACAAATGCTGATTGAACGTCACTCTAATCTAAGTTCTGTCTGTCTCTCTCTGTAGGCCACGACGGCGAAGGCCAGATGAAGCACTTTGTTGATGACGACGGGTTCAACACGTTCCGCCTTCCCGTGGGATGGCAGTTCCTCACCAACGACGTCCTCGGCAGTACCTTGAACGAGACGAACTTTGCCAAGTATGATGCTCTCGTTCAGGTACGTTTTCCTTTACCGTAAAATTTCGTTCTAAAGTAAGTACCAGGCGTGTTTGAACACTGGAGCGACCTGCGTTATCGATATCCACAACTATGCGCGCTGGGATAAAGGCGTGAGTGCCTCCTTGATAAGTACTCGTTCAGTAGTACTAATCAACAAATGTCTACATAGATTATAGGACAAGGCGGACCAACAAACGACCAGTTCGCCGCCCTCTGGGCATCTATTGCGACTAAATACAAGGACCAGAGCAACCTCATGTTCGGCTTGTAAGTGTTGTTGTTCAAGTGTGCTCACCACCCACCTCACCTCACCAACTCAGAATGAACGAGCCGCACGATGTCCCGGACATCACGCTCTGGGCCGCGTCGGTTCAAGCGGCGGTAACAGCCATACGCAACGCTGGGTAGGTAATCGTTCCCTTCAATGTCCAGTAAATTAAGTACTACTACTAATGGCACACACCAATTCACAGCGCCACAACTCAGATCCTGCTTCTCCCCGGCAACAACTGGACGTCCGCCGGGACGTTCATCTCCAGCGGATCCGCCGACGCACTGAAGACCGTCATCAACCCCGATGGCACCACCACGGGCTTGGTGTTTGACGTGCACAAGTATCTCGACAGTGATAACTCTGGGACCAACAGGTCTGGTGTCTCTCTGCCCTTCTAAATAATTGATTGAATTTTGAAAAAAAGCGAATGCACAACAAACAACATCGACACCGCATGGGCGCCCCTCGCAGAATGGCTTAGATGCAACGGGAGACAAGCATTCAACACGGAGACGGGAGGAGGGAACGTCGCATCGTGCGTAAAGTACATGTGCGAGCAGATCGCGTACCAGGCTGCCAACTCTGATGGTACCCTGTCCTCCCCTCCCCTCTGAGTCTGCCAATAAACTAATCTCGTGTTCCTCCTCCTACTTAGTGTTCCTGGGATACATCGGCTGGGCAGCAGGCAACTTTGACATCTCCTATGTTCTGGTGAGATTTTAAGGGAGTAAGTACTCATACTTTGATACTTACGTTCCGCAGGGTGAGGTTCCTACGCAGAGTGGTTCAACATGGACGGATACACTTTTAGTTTCCAGCTGCCTCGCTCCAAATTCGGGTTCCCAGGTTGGGCGAAGTTAGATTTCTATTCATGATACAAAATCCTTGAAAGTTGTCAACAAATGCAACGAGACAAATCGCACGTCTATCATATTCTCCTGTTCCAATCTTTGAGGAGCGATAGATAGTGGTGAACAAACAGAGGCTACCCTACATGAATTGGACGAAATGATTTCTATTCACTGAGAAAAGAATATAAATACTCATTTGCAGAAGGTTCTTTCATTATCGCCTCCTCGCCTTACAACCGCTGTTCAACGAAGAATGCTCAAAGAAATTGGATAATTACACAGCAGACAATCTTTTTACACTTCAAGTCCCTAACAAGTATCACGCGTTAAACAGGTATCCTGCCTCCCCCACCATTACGCCCACCCCCACCACCACCACCACCACCACCCGAACGCCGCGCCTTGCCTCCACCCCTCCTACGCCTCTTGCCATCCTCAGCCCCATCGCGGTCGCCTTCATCATCCTCCCGATCTCGTTTACCCGCCACCCTCTCCGCCAACGAGCCGCCACCATTATTGCCGCTACCAAGTCGCTCGAGCAGCGTCATGTCCGGCCGACCGCCGCCGCTCTCCAGATATTGCGCCGCCGCCTTATCCAACCAATTGGAAGGAATCCCAACAGGCTTGGGCGGAAGATCAGCGGGGATGCGTCGGTCTCCTGGACTCGTGGGGTGAGGGGCCTCGCCTCTCTGCCTCTTCGGCGGCCGACCGCCCTTGGGCCGACCAGGGGGAAGGTTCTTATTTCGCACGTCCTTGGGCGGAAATCGAGCAAGCGTTTCCTCCGGGGTAGCCCACATATCGTTTCCACTGCCGTGAGGCCGTCCAGCCATGTCAAAAACTATCGAGTCAAAAGGATCCTTTTTCGCAACCTGCGCCTCTCCAAGACCAGAAGGCCCAGGTAACCCAATAGCCATACTGCGCTCCTTTTTCTCGGGTGGTGGTAAAATCGGTGGGGGGTAGAATGGCGACAAAGACCTCGGACGCCCTTGACGCTCATACGAGCTGTCAAAGCGCGATGACCTTCCACGGTTATCATCCGGTGGCGAATTCCCATTGCGCCGTGGTATTGCGCCATGGCTGTCTCGCTCTTTCGCTCTCGATGGACCATACGGCTATGAAGCTGGGTGAAAACTACATCGAGATTTATGAAAATGTGAACATACCTCTGCGGCAGCCATTCTAGCTTCGGCTTCCATTACGTCGGCATGCATTCCAAGGTGCGGCGGAGGCTATGAGGTATGTTAATTTGCGCCGAACGCCCTGATTATCTTGACATACCTGACGTTCATCACGAATAAACGTAAAGTACTGTGGACGATTCGGATCGGGTCTTGTCTTACCCCTGCGACGACCTGCTTCACGAAGAAGAGCCTTGCGCTCCTCTGGATGCACATTGGGTGAATCTAAAGTAAGTATTTCCCGGTAGCCTTTGAGGTCCTCTGGTGTCCACAAGTCTGCGTCCTGTGCTCTGATCACGAATTTGTCGGGAAGCATGCGTGGGGGTGACTCTTCTAAGCGGCGCGGAGGTAATTCTTCTACTCGGCGCGGGGGTGATTCTTCAATGCCACGGGCGGGAAGAGCTACGATGCCGTGGATGGAAGGCTCTTCTGCGTTCCGAACAATACGCTCCCCGAATCTAGTCCAATCTTGCGCTTGGCGCACGCTGAGATCGTCCCTGCGCACGACAGGTTCCTCTGCTCTTCGTGAGGGAAGTTCCTTCTCAACATTGGCCTGACCGGATGCCGTAGATGATGATGGAAGCAGTGTTGGTGGTGCTGGTGCAGAAGGCGGAACTGGGGCTGCAAACCCCTTTCGCGCCCCAATCGGCGTATTGTTGGAACCAGAGCCAGGATCTCGACCTCGTGGCGCTCGGCCCTAACAGAACATGAAGTCGCGTACTCCTATCAACAGCAAGAGCAACATACCTGTCCACGTTCCATAGGATGAACGGGTCCGTCCCAACCATTCCTGGGTGGAGGGGACCTCCTACCAAATGTAGGCGGAGGTGCATTGGCATTAGATTCCTGCATTGCCCGCGGTCCTCTCGGCACATCGACACCGGAAGCAGTAGGACCAGGACCATCATGGGATGGTCCATGCTGCCGCTCAACCTGATTAACTCTCCTCGATAATCTAGGTCCAAGTGGAATTTGCGGCTGTGGAACGTCATTATTGGGGGTATCGACGGGAACAGGAGCAGTATCAGAGGAAGGCTCGCCTCCGCGTGAAGCCTGTCGGAAACGGTCGCCTTGAGGTGGAAGGGGGGCACGTTTGCGCGGCGGCGGCGGCCCTACAGAGAAGGCATGTCAGACAGAGTGTTTTCCGTCGACCTGCAGGGAACGTACGGGTGTCGGGAGGCTGCTGTGACACTGGAGGAAAGGTGTTGTTGGAAAATTCAACAGCGGGCGACGGAGTCTCGTGCGCGTCCATGACGACGTCTTGGTCAAGAGGTGGCGGGCCGAAACGAGATGTTCTGCGACGACTACCACCAGGCGGCTGCGATGTGCCGGAAGTAGATCCTGTTTCCATTGCTATATCGCGTGACGGGGACCTATATCCTGTAAAAGAAAAGAAGAGGAAAGATTGCAATGAATACATGACGAAGGATTACAAGAGGGATAAAGGGAGAAAGAGAGTCCATGATGAGCGTCCTTGTGGCGGGAAGAGCAGAGAGGGAATACGACCAGGGAGAAGACGCGGTGCAGGAGAGCGCCCGTGCAAGCATCTAGGCGCTCTCTCGCAGAGACGGCACTGGCGTATACGAAGGGGGGTGGGAGCAGGCGGATTAACGTACTGGAAGTGGGATTGCTTGGATTTTGCTGAGATGGCTGGTCGCGGTCGCGACGGCTTCCTCTGGATGTCCCATCACTGAAGCGACTGTCGCGCTCCATGGACATGGGTTCAGGATAGTTCTGTTGACGCGAGGTTTTGTGAGAGGTTTGAGGGGAGTGTTCGCGATGAGACGGAACGTCGGGCCAACCACGCGAGGGTGGTGGTGATAAACTGCGACGATCATAGTTAGTGGGACCTTGTCTGCCACCACCTCCACGGTGAGAGCGGCTAGGACGAGCATCGGCGCGTCCTCGCTGGGGCGAAGACAGAGGCGAACGACCGCGCGGACGAGAAGGTACATCATCAGGCCAAGAATCCCCTGTATGTCGCCCGCGCTTGGGTCCACGCGGTTGTTCTGTAGTAGAGCCAGGTCGATAATGTCTATCATCAAAGGATAGATCTTCATCGTTGGCAGGGGCAGAGATTGAGATTTCTTCTTTGAAGTAGGTAGTCGTCCTAATTGTCTAAAAACTACTGAGTAATGGGATCAGAAAAAGCACAAATCACAAACCGGGCGTTCCCATTGAGTAACGTGAGTCCTAACATTGTAGTAGTATACTGCACCTTGCTGGGACTGAGCCTGACGTGCTTGCCAGTCCGGAGGAAGAGGAGGTTCGTCTGCAGAAGAATTAGCTGAGACGGATTTTGGTTTACTCGAGCGCGACATGGCCGTCGCGGCAATGAGAGAGGGATGCGAGGGACGAGGGCGGGCAGAGTTGAAGGCGACAGCAGCAGACGGCTTCGGCGGGAGACCGGGAATGCCGTGACCAGGACCCCTTGGACGCTGGGGAGACGTCGTGGTGCCATTCTTGAACAAATCTTCGCGAGCGGGCAACGACGATGGCGACGGCGGTCTCACCGGGTGAGGCGACGACGGTGGCGGATCAGACTCTGGCAACGCGTCCTTGGGTGCGTCAATCCCATAGTACTCTGGCTCATCGTCGTCTGGGCCGAGCGAGACGGCGTCGTCTGCGTCGTCGTCGCCGTTGTTGTGCATTGACGCCCGCCGGATATGCTGTTCCTCATCGACCTCCCAGTCAACTTCTTCGTCGTCCATGATGCTGCTAACGGCGGCGGGGGATGGCGGCGAGCAGATTTTGTGGCGGTTAAGAGTGAGAGTGCAGAAGGAGCCGTCTGGCGTGCCGTGTTTCAATCTCCGCCGTCAATGGCTCCCGGGTTTCAATCTCCGCTTGAATGCTCGCTCAGCGTCGTCGTCCAGTCCTCGTCTTCGACATGGACCTACCAACATATAATGGCGCCGCCACTACACGCCCAGCGAGCTCGCTGTCGCACCGCGTACCCATCATATTCCGCCGCCTCCATCGCTTTCAGCAAATGGTACCCCGCATGCTGTATCCGCCTTCTAACCTAAATATTCTGCAGGACTTTGAGCTCGCCGCCTGGCAGCTGACATATCTTTGCCTCGCTCCGAAACGAGTGTAAGCCCCCCGCTTGCCGCGTCGCTCCGATCCTCCCTAACGTGTTGGCCAGCTACCGCAATGTCTATTTCACAAACGTACGCCGACGTTTCTGCCGCGTTGATTTGGCGCTGACGGAGGAGCAGAAACAAAAAACACATGGGCACGCGACGACCCCGCCATCCTCGTCCTAATAGGCGCATGTCTGTGTGGTGAGTAGACACGCTGTAGTATTCCGACGTTCCCTAATGCATCCGCAGTGTCTGCCGTGGCGTGGTCTGTGGTCTATTCATACGGCATACTCGATGCAATCAAACTCGCTCTCTTCATGATCCTTCGCGACTATCTATCAACAGGCATTGTTGTCGCTACCATTCTATGGTGCGGAAATATATCATCCCACATCCTCGGCTTACTCAGTGATACCCAGGTTCACCGCAAATCGGCTCTTATTAGCACCTCCATCCCATTCCACGCCCGCAGACTCATCCGTGGAATGGGCTTACGCCTTTGACGTCCACACCAACGCATTCTTCCCGCTGTACCTTGCATTATATCTCGCACAGCTTTTCCTCCTCCCAGTCGTCCTGAAGGATAACTGGGTATGCCTTTGGGTGGGCAACACATTGTACCTCGCTGCGTATGTCCCTACCACCCGCTCTTTCCTGTTCTAACAATTGGCCAGATTTGCACAATACACGTACGGGATATATTTAGGCCTCAACGCGCTGCCCTTCCTAGTCCGCTCAGAGTTACTGCTATCCCCTCTATTACCGCTCTTCACAGCCTATATAATATCACTACTTGGATTTAACGTGGCGAAACATGTACTCCCTGCGTATTTTGGCTCATAACCTACCATCATGTAAATATCGCTGTTAATTTATATCGTCCAACTCGCTGTCTAGTTACCTTTTGGCGTCGTCACTCTAGGTTTCACCACAAACCCAACTTATCCTGACCCTAGGTTTGGAATCGAAATTCGTGTCGCGACAAGAAAACTGGAAGCTGCCAGATTCATCTGCCCAATCTGTTCTTACAGGCGGCCACGGCACACACCCATAACGACAGCTGTGAGCGTCTAATTCAACGACGAGCGACACACTAAACGTGCTCGTACCAGCTCTCCCCGATAAACTAGAACAGAAATAGCGCGTGTCTACCGTCACGGTCATTAACACAAATCGATAGAAACAAAGCCGCGTTATGGCAATCCTTTCAAGCGTTAGTTGCATCGCAAACTCACTGATCATCAACACGGTGAAGCTTCAGAAGTGGCACCGACTCTTTGGCTTCCTTTCTCTAACCACAAACATTTCGTCAGAGAAGTACCAGAAGGTTCTAACAACACGAAGAAATGTCCCCGATGCGCCTGTACCACAGCATCACTACCCTAAAAAGAAAACCAAGGCTTCAGAGAAGTCGTTGGCCGGTAGATATGGACGACACGAACAGTCCACGCGGCTTTACTCTCAAACTCTTCCATTCGCCCTTGGGGAACCGTCCTCTCGCTTTTCAGGATTACTATCGTGCGGCACGTTACGGGGGACAAGGATATAGTGCTAATAATGATTTGGAAAAAGAGGTGAGAAGGGTTGAGGGGCAATGAGATGATGGCCTAAGAGTGGGAGTTAGGAGAGAGCATGAATCCTGTGATCTCTCTAGGCTGCAACACAGCACTACTATGAGTATTGGAGAGGGCTGAGTATAACTGCCTTTTCCCCTGTGCCTGATTCTGCTTCTTCTTCTCTTGATCTGCTTCCATTTGTCCAAATTCGGCTGCTGGATGGCGGTGGTGGTTCCCGGTTAGGTAAGGGTTTGCGCTTGGGATAGGGTTTGGGTTGGTGGGGGGTTAGGTAAGGGTTGGTAGGGTTAGTTAGGGTGTTGGGACTCGGACAAGGAGGAGGAGAATGCACACAGTATATAGACCAAAAGTATGTAGCTTATATACTGTAAGTAATCAAATATCTAATGGGGATTCGGGAGACAGTGAGAGCAGTGTGAAGTAAGAAAAAGAACTAGGTAAACTCTGTACATACAATTGTGGTGTTGGTGGTAACGGGAGCGGAACAGTAGCGACGGTAGCGGGTTGGTGAATATTGGTGCGGGTCCGTGGAATAAGGGATTACAAGAGGAACATGAAGTCCGGCTTGTATCCAACACTCCCCCTCAAGCCGGAACAAGTCCAAGGCTTCGAGCAAAGTGTTTTGCCTTCGCACTGGGAAGGGCTTTGGTGAGCGTGTCCGCGAGCATATCGTCTGTGGGACAGTAGACAAGTTGATGGGTGTAAACAGCTCCAAAATGAATTGTCGGGTCCATAAGGCTTCCTTGCCCACATATGTTAACGCGATGTACTCCGCCTCGGTGGTTGAGAGTGCGACAATATCCTGCTGTTCAGACAACCAGGAAACAGCACCTCCGTTGACAAGAAATGCGTACCCAGAAATTGCCTTGTGATTTTTAATAGACATCCCATCTGCATCAGCAAATCCTTCCAAACCCCTGCCTTATCCATCTCCTCCAAAGGTGAGCCTTCAGCTGCGAGTACCCTTGAGATATTGCAGCGCACGTTTGGCCGCGTTCCAGTGAACAAGTCCGGGATTGTCGTTGAATGGAGAGAGGATGGTGGCCGCGTAAGCCAAGTCGGGACGCGTGCCAGTTGTGATCCAGATCAGTGATCCGACCATGCCTCGATACAGGTAGCGCTGCATTTGCACAATTTCTGATGTGTTGGTTGGGCACTGGTTGCATGATAGTTGGACGTTCGGGTCCATGGGGATGGATGACGGCTTGCAGGCTTCCATGTTGAAGCACTGTAAGACGGAATCCATGTATGATGTCTGATTAATGGAAATGGACTGTGCTGCCCTGTCGCGTGTGATTCCATGCCAAGGAGCTAGCTGATAGGCCCCAGCAGTGTGATCTGGAATAGCTGCCCAATCTGGTCTTGGATCTGGATAATGAGAGCGGAAGAACTGCCTGTAATAGTGCAGTTGTTGACGTGGATAGCAAGGATGATGATGTCCAATCCGGTAATGAGTCTATAGACCGCGTGATCCTTCTTGAGTGTGGTGAATCCAAGTGAGGTGAGAGCGGCGGTGAATTTCTTGTACCATTTATGAGAACTCTGCTTTAAACCGTAAATTGTCTTATGCAGACGTAGGACATAGTGCCGTCGATCCGCAAACTCGAAATCCGGAGGCTGCTCCATATACAGCTCTTCTTCATCGTCAAATTCTCTGTTTAGGAAGGCGCCATGGAAGTCAAAGACATTGATGTCCCAATCATTACATGCGGCAATGGCGAGAATGATGCGGAGCGACGCGAGTTTGGCGACGGGTGCAAAAGTCACAAAGTAATTGACTCCCTCGACTTGTGTAAAGCCTTGTGCAATAAGTCGTGCCTTGTACTTGTTGATAATGCCGCCGGCTTTCTTCTTTATCCGGAGGACCCACTTTGATCTGATTATGTTCTGATCCGGAGGACACGGCACGAGTTCCCATGTGCCTGCTTGGGTAAGCGTTTTGATTTCTTCTTCAATTGCTTTCTGCCACAACGGCCAGTCTGCGCGTTGTTTCGCTTCCTCAAAGATGGGCTCTATGCCCTCGGACTCTGCTGTGGCCGCAGTCATGGCCATTTCAGGATATTCCTGGCCAAGTTCAACATAGCCGGCCTCGGGAATGGCTCCAGACGGCTCCCGCGACATTTTTTGGGACTTGGACGGCTTGGCCATTTCTTGGGCCTTCTGTGATGGCTTTCGGGCACGTTTGCCCTCACGGATATTTGCAGGGTCCAGTTCTTTACGCTGGAGCAAGCCGCCAAGGAAGTTGGGAAGTTGAGACGTGTCGGGTGCAGGTGTGGACTGGGATAAAGATATGGTGGAAACAGTTGGAATGGATGCACTAGTAGGCGGTGTAGTGGGTGCTGGTGACGGCGGGAGAGGTACAGAAGCCGGATTAGGTATGTTTTTTGCATTTTTAGCGCCAACTGTTTGCTGAATGCCATTTCTTCCTTCCTCCCCCTCATTCAGCATACTCTCTTTGACTTTTGTGTCCTCTCTTTCGTCAAATTTTACGCTTCTTTCAACTCCAATTATTCGGTTATCCTCCCAATAAATCCGATGTCCACTGGTCTTCCTGTCAAAAACGAGCCAGCGACCAACACATGCACGTCCGTCAAGTTTGGATCCTTTCGTGTTGTGGACCCAGACCTTGCACCCAAATTTGTGCAGGTCTTGAAGATTCGGCTTCTGACCATGGAGCATCTCGTACAGTGTCTTGCCGTCGAGTGCATGCGTCGATGTCTGGTTCTTCAACCAGACAGTGTGCTTCAACGCTTCGCCCCATAGGTTCTTTGGTAGTCCGGATGCATGGAGCATGGCATGGACCATTTTGAGGAATGTCCGGTTCAGTTGTTCTGCAATGCCGTTGTGCTCGGGTGTGTCATGGACTGTAGTTGTGCGCTTGGTTCCTTGTGCAGCGAGATGAGCTTTGAACTCATCACTGCTGTATTCGCTGCCTTTATCAGTATGTAATTCTTTGATTTTTGCGGAATGCTGGGTGCTCAACCATGCTTCGTATTGCTGGTAGGTTTTGAAGGTTTTGCTTTTCTGATGCACCAAGAATATGGCTGAGTAGCGCGTGTAATTGTTCGTGTACGACACATAGTACTCCTTATGCTAAGGAGTGCGAACGGGAGAGGGACCCCAGAGGTCCGAGTGGATAAGTTCGCCCAGTTCTTTGGCACGCGCGCGTTCGCTGATCTTCTTGACAGGTTTGCGCATCTTCTTTCCATATTTGCAGGAGTCACAGGATTTTGGCGGCGGTTTCGATTCGTTAAGGATAATTCCTTCGACAATGTGATCCTTAACGAGTCGCTTTGCTGCATCGGGTGCAATATGGCCCATCATTTGGTGTAGGTCATCAAGGGATACGGAGATGGGGGCATCGTGAGCAGCGTTCACATAAGGTGGGTCTGTTTCAACGCAATAAAGGCCTCCTTTAACAGGTACCTTTCCCAACAGCTTATCCTTGGGTCTGTAAATGCGGCATTCTGAGCCGCAAAACAACATGCCATATCCGGCGGCAGTTATCTTCGAAACGGACAGCAATGATACGCCCAACTGCGGCGCATACAGGACATCGCGGACTAGGAACCATGTCCTCTCGCCGGCTTTGCCAGGAATGTAGACGTGCATGTCTCCTTTGCCGATTGCCTGGAACTTCCCTTTGTCAGCTGCCATGATGGATTTGGGTTCAATGGACGTGTAATTGAAGAGGCAATGGCGGTAGGGGGTCATGTGGCGAGACACGCCTGAGTTGTAGATGTCGACTTGTGGTTCGTTGGGGAGCGTGGTGGCGGTGGCGGCAAGGAATACCGTGTCAAAAGTATGTGTGTATGCTTCCTCTCCAACATCTCTGATGACTTCTTCCAGGTCATTTTCTGCATCAGACCAATCCTCGAGGTCTGGGATATCTTTGCCGGGATCAAAATCACTGAAATTTTCAACATCTTCTTCCTCAACCATGGAATACTCCCCCTCATCAGAGCAATTTGATGTACTTGCTACGCTCAACAGCGTTAAGAGGTCATTGTTGTTCTCTGACTCTGAGTCGGACGTCTCGAGGAGTGGCGGCATGGAGTCGTAGTCTGACTCCGAGTTGGTCTCGTCGGGAATAAGGATGGATAGTGCTGCTTCAGCAGCCTTGAGTGCGCTCTCCGGCGCCTCCACATACGGCTGGGCTACCTCGTTGTTGAGGTACAAACCCGCCAAACCTTCCAACCTCTTTTCTCTCTCGTCGCGCGGATATTCGGACCACGGCTCATCGTAGCCGTCGAGGTTCATTTCTGTTAGATCACGCCAATCCTTGCCGGAGTCTCCTGACTCTGAGCCTGCGTGCGTGTACCATACGCCGTCATCATTGTCGTCAGCCGCCTTGTTTGCTGACGCCCGTCCCTTGCCCTTTCCTCTTGGGCCTTGTCCTTCCTTTCCGCCTCCCTTTGCCCAACACTCTGCTTTAATGTGTCCCTTCTTGTGGCAGTTGTAGCACTCAACCATACTGCTGCGTCTTCTGCCCTGGGATTATCTGCCGCGTCCTGAGAAGCCGCCATTTGTGTTAAACGCGGCCTCCTTCTCTTTCTTGACACAACTCTTGATTTGTCGGCAATCAGCTTCATTGCTGATGCCGCGTACATATATATCGGGCATAATGGTTTGGCTGAGCAGTGCTGATGTTGCTGTCAGCGCTGCGAGGTAGGGATCATATGATGTGGGAAGTGAACCGAGCAGAATGACAATGAAATTGTTGTTGCCGGGGTCTGCACTCATCGCGGTAAGCTCTTCGCATAAAACTTCTAGTTTTGACAGGTGGGCCTTGACGTCGCCGTTCTCTGGGCAATGTTCCTCTTGGAGCTTCCTGCGGAGGTCGACAGTCATCATCTTCGACCTCTTTTCAAACTCCTCTTTTACTTTCTTCCACATCTTCCCTGCTAACGATTCTCCCTTTGATTTCAGGAACAACAAGTCGGGAATTGTTGACGCAAGGGCCTGCTTGACAATGGCCTCGTTTGCCTTCCACAACCGGACAACACCTGGGTGACGCGTGATGGAGTCAGTCTCGTCCTTCGTGGGATTTGCAGGATCAGCGGGAATGGGAGCTGACGGTGGTGCAGCCGTCTCTACAAGGTAATTGTTGAGCTGTGCTGCTTTGGCGGCAAACATGAAGCAGTCATGGTAGAATGTTTAATTCGTCCCATCCGCTTTGCACTGCGGGACGCGGGCGAAGAACTCAATGAGTTTTGTGCTGGTAGACATGGCGGGATACAACGTGAAGAGGTATGTGGAACAATTTGCGAGCGAGTAGTTTTCTAATGGATAGGTTAGGCATGGGCGGGGCCCATAACCTGTTGGGACTCGGACAAGGAGGAGGAGAATGCATACAGTATATAGACCAAAAGTATGTAGCTTATATACTGTAAGTAATTAAATATCTAATAGGGATTTGGGAGACAGTGAGAGCAGCGTGAAGTAAGAAAAAGAACTAGGTAAACTCTGTACATACAATTGTGGTGTCAGTGGTAACGGGAGCGGAACGGTAGCGACGGTAGCGGGTCGGTGAATATTGGTGCGGGTCCGTGGAATAAGGGATTACAAGAGAAACATGAAGTCCGGCTTGTATCCAACATAGGGCGGTTAGCGGTCAAGGCGTTTTATATAAAAAAGTGGCGAGAGGTGGTGGTTAGCTGTTTTTGGCAGTTGGCGGGTTTTATTTTTGGTGGTTAGCGGGTTTTGAAGTGTTTTAATTGCTTTGCTGTCATTGTTAAGCACAGGGAAAAAGACATGCTTAGTGTAGCCTCAGTATTGGAGGTGCTCAGGCCAGCACAATGCCTTTCTGGAGTGTTGGTCAAAGTACTACTGATACAAAAAATTGCCATATTATGTATCATTGTTCAAGCTCAAGTACTAGTCAGTTTTTATACTAGTGCATTGTATTGTGCCATGTACTACTACAGTTTGCTTTAGTTTGTTACTAGACACCCTTTCTGCTAAGTAGACTTTTATCCTTGGGACCAAAAACTTTAACCCTAGCTTCTGGTTCTTTTGCTTCTCGAATCTGCCTTTCATTGTCAAACTCTTTAGTAGAGCACCCTTGGCTCGGGCATGACAAAAAACATGTCTGATGTATCCTCTGCAAACAACAACATATACCAGACCAAGTTGTATCACATTACAGACATGAAGCAGCACGATCTGGTTGTAAACCTTGCTGTTGGCTACCATAAGCCACTCATCATTAAGCCCTCTACCTTTGTTGCTGCTGAGGGCCCAGGAACATACACAATAACCTCTTTCACATTTTAACAGGGCCTGTAATGGAACCAGCAATGTTATGCCTT
>JADNYV010000123.1:0-110386 GCA_015501055.1 Mucidula mucida | reverse complement strand
GGAAGGCGACAAAGTATGGCTGGAAGGGACGAATCTCAGCACGGATCGACCAATGAAGAAGCTCGATGACAAACGCTTCGGGCCGTTCAAAGTGATCAAGAAAGTCGGGACGAGCTCTTACAAGCTCCAGATTCCTCACACGTGGAAAAGCATCCATCCCGTGTTCAATGAGGCCCTGTTGACGCCTTACCACGAGCCCCAATTTCCGACACAACCCCAAGACACGCGTCCACCACCTGTGCTGGAAGGAGCCGAACCGGAATGGGAGGTTGAGAAAGTGGTTAATTCCCGAAAGTACCGCGGGGGTTTTCAATACAAGGTTCACTGGAAGGGTTACGGCACACACGAGCAGACATGGGAACCGGCATGCAATCTCAAAAATGCCGACGAAGCTATCAGCGATTTCCACCAACAATATCCGAACAAGCCGAAGCCACCCGCGCTTGCTCGCATTGAAGTTCCCATGTCGCAATTTCCATCACATCTGTTCCGACCCATGCCACTGCCTGACACCGAACCCCTTGACGTCACACTACCCTCTGCGGCCCTCATGGAGCAACTCTGGCGCAGAATGGAACTTGCGCCTTAAAGAGGGGGTGATGTTATGAATCGCCATATTTTCACATTTTCAATCTTATCATATCTTATCGGGGGCTTGTCTTATCAACCAACGGACTGTTTCATCATCTGTTTCGTCACCGATCATACTCCTTTTCATTACCGAAGCCGTACTCATGTCGGACACACGTCCAACACATGGATGACATCATACATGCTGATACCTCATGGACTCCCTATTGTATACACACCGCCGACACTCGTAGCACACATGGACGTTTCAGTATTATTACTTACATGCAGTTACCACTCGTATTTAATGGTTTCACGGACTAGTAGCATACCACACTGGGTCAAGGGCGTGGAGCATCCCTAGTGGAAACGCATATGGACAAGGAGTCTCAAACACAGACTTACTAGTATATAAGCAGTAGTGTAGTATCATTGTACTTTAGTTCCGATCTCGTTTATACACCTGGCCTAGCCTAGTCTTACGAACGTGAACGCTTTCTTCCTTAGTTTCTTGCTGTGGTACCTGGTTGAGTCTCATGGCTTAGTCAGTCGCTAACAACACACCCAACACATGGATGCCATCATACATGCCAATACCTCATGGACTTCCTATTGTATACACACCACCGACACTTGTAGCACACATGGTTGTTTCAGTATTATTACTTACATGCAGTTACCACTCGTATTTAATGGTTTCATGGACTAGTAGCATACAACACTGGGTCAAGGGCGTGGAGCATCCCTAGTGGAAACACGTATGGACAAGGAGTCTCAAACACAGACTTACTAGTATATAAGCAGTAGTGTAGCATCATTGTACTTTAGTTCCGATCTCGTTTATACACCTGGCCTAGCCTAGTCTTACAAACACGAACGCTTTCTCCTTTAGTTCTTGCTGTGGTACCTGATTTAGTCACGTGGCTATAGTCAGTCGCTAACAGAAGATTGGAACTACTTTCTACCACCTACCACACATCCCTGATCGTCGATCAGCACTTCGCTGTTTGATCATCGCACACTCCCCTATTCCCTTTCCCTGTTTACAGATTGACAGATTCCTAATCCCAGCGCATGTCCGCATACATGTGTATTGGTTCTAGTAGCGCCGGCTAACAGTTAGAGATAACTGCCTCGGGTGCTGGAAGTAGCCGCTCTTACGAGAACGAACTTTTAGCAGTTGCACTTCAGTGGGCGCTGTTTACGGGTCAACCCCCGTTCCCAGGAAAACTTCGGCTTACCTCACACCAGAGAGACGTCGGCTGGGCAATTGCAAACTTGTGACGAGCTCTTGGGCTCCGTAGATACGTAGTCAGTAGTCGGTAAAATAGTGTAGACAGTTACGATACCTACCTACTTTACTTACCTTACAATATACACCATCATTCCCCAACCTACCAAGTCCTGGATTCTATTTCAGATCTAGGTGATTCCTCCTTATTCATCTAAACCTCTATTCCCTCACCCGTTTCATCCAAATCTGCATCACCCATATCCCCACTTTCATCCTTTCACTCTCCGATCCTATCACCCCGATTCATCATATCCAACGAAGCACCCGAAGCCACTCATCATGCCGATGTCAAAACCAAAGGCTGATCCCTTGTCAACAAGCCTTATGACTATGACAGGGACAAGTCCAAGTACAAAAGCTGGTGGCGATCAATGTTCACATACATCCGTGACAAGAAGAACAACCTCACATCTGACTCCGAAAGGATTGATGTTGTTCTCTCCTACATCCAAGGAGATCACATTGATGCATGGGTCCAGAACTACTTGGACCAGAACTTCGACGAGGAAGAAGAGGAATGGACAGTCTCTTGAACTGAGTTCAAGGAGAACTTGAAGGAGCAATTTGTGGATTCCAACCTCGCGCGAGACGCGCAAGATCAGATTGAGCGGTTGCGCCAGGGGCAAGATACCGCTCAAGATTTCTTCCAGAAGTTTGAGGTTCTGCTCACTCAGGCGGAATACTCAAAGGATGATGCATATGTCGTACGTCTTCTCGAGACCAATGTCAACAAGAAGATCATCAACCAGATCTATGGCAGCCGAGACGGGTTGCCGGTGAAATACAAGGATTGGAAGGCACAGATCATCTAGATTGATCAGCTGTGAAGAAGGCGGACAGCAAGCAAGAGGTCTGGCATGCAGTCCCGGCCCCAAGCTCCGCAGGCGGCTACATCGAGAGCCAATCCAACGAATTCACCCCCGACGCCGATCACACGACGAGATGCCACCGGTGTTACCTATGGAGGAGCCGGCAGGCCGATGGACATTGACAATGCACATCAAAGAGGACTCTGCTTCAGCTGTGGTGAACACGGCCATGTTAGCAGGTTCTGCCCCAAGAAGGGTTGACCCCAGACGATTCGGGGTCTATGGACCAAAATGAATGACGAGGAGAAGAAGAAGCTGGCCAAAGAGTTGGGTTTTGCGAAGCTCCCGCAGTAGACGCAGTCCTGCCGGAGCAGTCATCAAGGGAAAAGTCGTCAAATGCAGAATCTATTTATAGTATTGGTACTGATACACCTAAAATATCATCGATGACTTCACCAACAAAACCTGCGAAAGAAAGATTTGAGCCAAACACGCCTGAGTGGATTGCACAACGGCTAAGAGAGGACGAAGTGCCGAGAGCAGTGGGAATTTTGAGAGCATGGATGCCGGAGCGGAGAGAGAGAGAAGCAACGGAAGAGAAGGTGATGGCGATTAGAGCGTTGATGAGGGAAGCTGCAGTGGAAGTTGTGACGGAGTTGAAAAAGTCGAGGAAGTACATCCGGGGAACAAAGGGGCAGGACATGAAACTCCGAGTAATCATAGAGAGCGTGCACACAGGCTCTGAATGGGAAACAAGTGCCCTTCTTGACAGTGGAGCAACGGGTTCTTGTGTCAATAAAGAATTCGTCAAGAAGAACGGACTCCCAATCAAGGAGTTACCAGTTAAGCTTCCTGTCTACAATGCAGATGGAACCCTAAACAAAGGAGGGGCAATCAAAGGTTTTGTGGAGGTCTGAATGAAGATTGGTAATCACGCCAAAAAGATCGAGTTGGCCGTCACCAATCTTGGCAAAACAAGTATCTTTTTGGGGCTAGATTGGTTACAATATCACAATCCCACGATTGACTGGACGGAATCCACGTTAACCTTTGATCAATGTCCAGACCGCTGCGGCTACCTACACAAGTATGACTCACCGGAAGATGAAGGAGAAGACATAGAAGAGAAGTTGGAAGAGGGAGAGCGTTTGTTCTGGATGGACTGGGACAACTATCGCAAAAGCGGTGAAAAGCTGAGATCACAACAGCCTTCATCTGCTGCTGCACCTTACATCGAGGAATTTTCCGATGTATTCAGCAAGGCGGACTTTGATAAGTTACCGGAGCGAAGACCCTGGGATCACGCGATAGAACTCACGCCTAGAGATGGACACGAGTCCATACTCGAGTATATTCGGACTCATCGTATGAGTAACTCTTACCTCAAACCCAATACTCAAGACTCGAGTCTTCACTCGAGACTCTACTCGAATATCTACTCTACTCGAGAGTACTTCATGAGTCTCGAGTATTCGAGTACTCGAGTACGATCCGAGTATACTCGAGTATACTCACGTATCAGCAAGCAAATTCAAACATAAAGACAGTGAAGATTAAAGTAAGTAGGTCGTAAGTGTATCAAGTTATATCCATATCAGTAGCATCCATATCAGTAGTATCCTGAGGTGAAGAAGCAGGCTTGCGCCGTCGAACCAAAACTACCTGCTCAATCGTTTCATAGAGATCATCGTCATCATCGTCAATCTCAACATCACCATCATGACCCGTGTCAAACTCTGAGACAGGATCCATACCATCGCGGAAATCAGAAAAGTCCATCTCCTCCGACTGTGCAACAGCCTTGCCCTTCCCCTTCCTCTTGGTCCACAAGTTCTCCTCAACATCATCCCCATCCTCGTCAACCACCTCATCCTCGTCAACCACCTCGTCCTCCTCGACAACCTCATCCTCCTCGACAACCTCCTCGACAACCTCCACCTCTGAATCGGAAACATCCATCGGTGCAGCATCCTCCGAGGAATCGTCACCTCCGTCTGCGTCTGCATCCGAATCCGTCCAGTCGGTCGAGAGGTCCTCATTCAAATCCTTCTTCCGTAACTTCCGATTGTGCAAGAACTTCGCAATCTTCTGCTCGGGGACAAGATCCTCAATGGCAAGCCACTGTCCAAGTATCGTGGTCTCTCGAATTGAGTCCGCAGCGAGATTGTGTCGTCGTTTGGAGACGACAAGACCACTGTGCGAGAAGAGTCGTTCGACATCAGTACTAGTGGCGGGACAGCTCAAGAAGTCGAGAGCCATCCGGGCAAGGGCTTGTTGTGGGGTGATAAACTCCGCATTGTGCAGTGCGGACTTCGAAACCCAGTAATCGATTCCATCGTCATCCGTGGCGTCCGCTGAAATAAAAGCATCGAATGGATCTGTCTGAGACACGGCTGGGAAGGAATGAACTGCAGCATAGATATCGTAGGCGTCGTCGTCCGAATCAACCTCGGGCGGAGGTGGGACTGCCTTGATGAGTGGCTTGTAATCCTCTTGCCAGACTTTGCGAGCGGCGCTGACAGCGGTATCGATCCACGCCTGCTCCCACTTCTGATTCGTGAAGTAGTGCCCGCGATGCTTCGGGTGTAGCACTAAACCAAAAATTAACAAGCGGTTGAACCAAAAGAGAGAAAACTCACGCATCGCAGTCTTCCACATCACGGAATCATCCGTTTTGGAGTAATACTTGTCCAGAACGATGAGGCCGCGCTGGACAGCCTTGCGGACCACGACGGGGATGTCCGTTCGAAGCAGCTGCTTCTCGAGACCCTTGGTGAGCAGGTCGATTGTGCTGATGCACAGAAATGGCTGAGCTCCGTGGGTTCAATGCTCACGGGGTTCATTTTGTTCAAAAAATATATATTAGGAGCTGAATACTCACGAATACTCACGAATATAAGAATACTCATGAGTATTCACGAATATTTATGAGTATGAGTCTATCGAGTATTCGTGGCCCCAAACTGAAACTCTAGACTCACCATAGACTCTAGACTCTACTCTACTCACGTGCGAGTATACTCTTGGCTTGCATGATGAGTATGAGTTTATTCGTGAGTACTTTTTTTATTCTATACTCGCGTCCGACTCTACTCACGCCTGGTTCCAAACCGGTTGACTGCAAGGTCTATCCCCTTAGTCCATCTGAGCAGAAGGCATTAGATGAGTTCTTGAAGGAAAACATACGCACGGAACGCATACGGCCATCAATCTCACCCATGGTGTCACCATTCTTCTTTGTCAAGAAGAAGGACGGAAGCCTTCGGCCCGTACAAGATTATTGGAAATTGAACGACATGACAATAAAAAACCAATATCCCTTGCCGTTGATCCAGGAGCTTATCGACAAGCTGAAGGGAGCGAAGTGTTTCACAAAGATGGATGTCCAATGGGGTTACAATAACATCCGGATCAAAGAAGGTGATGAGTGGAAAGTGGTGTTTAGAACAAACCAAGGCCTGTTTGAGCCCTCAGTCATGTTCTTCGGACTTACAAACTCGCCGGCAACTTTTCAATCGTTCATGAATCACATTCTGAAAGAGTTGATCAATGAAGGACATGTTATAGTTTACTTAGACGACATACTTATTTTTACGAACACGTTGGAAGAACATAGGCATATTGTATGACGAGTACTAGAGATAAACCCAAGAAATGTAGTTTTGAAGCACATAAAGTAGGCTACTTGGGAGTAATTGTTGGTAAAGGAGAAGTGAAGATGGATCTGGCAAAAGTGGCCGTGGTGCAGGAATGGAGGGAGCCAATGAAGAAGAAGGAAGTCCAGTTATTTCTAGGCTTCTGCAATCTCTACCAACATTTTATTTGGGGATTTGCGGGAGCCGCAAAGCCATTAACGTTGCTAACCGAGAAGGGCAAGTGGGTCTGGGGCATGGCACAGCACAAGGCGTCTGAGAAGTTGAAACGGAGGATTACAGAAGACCCCGTTCTGATTGTGCCACAAGACGAGGGCAAGTTTTGAGTTGAGGCAGACTCCTCAAACTATGCAAACGGGGCTGTACTTTCCCAATCTGTCAACGGGAATGGAGACCAGTGGCTTTTTAATCTTGCGCGTTGAACAAAGTCAAACACAACTATGAGATCTACAACAAGGAGATGATGGCCATCATGGACTTGATTGAGGATTGGAGGCAGTATCTTCTAGGAGCCAAGGAGACAGTGGAGGTTTTCACCAATCATCAAAACCTTCAGTATTTCCGGAAGCCGCAGAAGTTGAATTGGAGGCAGGCAAGATGGGTTACAGAGTTGGCGGAATATGACATATAAATAATTTATAAGCCGGGCCGGACAATGGGAAAAGCTGATGCCTTGTCAAGGATGACAGGCCTTGAGAAGGGGGAACAAGATAACAAAAATATTGTTTTGCTCAAACCGATGTTTTCTATTTCACAAATTCAATTTTCTTTACATACAATAGCTACACCGGAGGACAAATTACTTAATAAAATTAAACAAAGAAAAGGAAATAAGGACAGATACGTACAAAAAGCATTAGAAAACAAAGAAAAAGGATGGGAAGAAAAGGAAAATGGACTTATTATATGGAAGGATCGTATTTACATACCGAAGGACAAGGAATTGCGGGGAAAAGTTATTGGAATGCATCACAACGCACAGCTTGCAGGACATCCCGGACGATACAAGACCCTTGAGCTGATCACACGCACACCTATTGGTGGCCTGGAATTAGCCGAGACGTCTGTGAATACATGGAAGGGTGTCAAAAATGCCAGGTTACAAAGTCACATCGCACAAAGCCAGCTGCACCTCTTCACCCTATTGATGTGCCAAGCGAGCCATGGAAGGTAGTAGGGATGGACATGATCGGAGAACTGCTAGAATCGGGAGGATACAACACAATCAGCACGTTTGTGGACCACTTCACAAAGCGATTATGCGTCATACCGACACATACCACCCTGACATCGGAAGGCATGGCCCGCATCTACCGTGATCGCATTTTTCCCATACATGGGATGCCACAACAGATGATACATGATTGTGGTCCACAATATCACTCGCGTTTCATGAAGAAGTTGTACCGGTTGTTGGGCATACAAGGAAACTTTACAACGGCGTATCATCCACAGGCAAATGGGCAGACGGAGCGGTTGAACCAAGAGATAGAACATTTCTTACGGTTATTTGTTAACTACTATCAGAACGACTGGCATAAATGGCTACCCTCTGCCGAATTCGTCTACAACAATCAAGTTCACTTGGCAACCAAAGTCACTCCGTTCTTCGCAGACATGGGCAGACACCCCTACAAAGGCACCGCTCCGAAAATGTCATCGAGAAATGAGACTGCGCAGGAGTTTGCCGACGGCATAAGGAAAACATGGGACGAAGTAGGGTCGGCATTGAAGATGGCAAAAGAGGACATGAAACGGTTTTATGACAGGAAGCGGACAGAGGCAGTGGAGTACAAGGAAGGCGACAAAGTATGGCTGGAAGGGACAAATCTCAGCACGGACCGACCAATGAAGAAGCTCGATGACAAACGCTTCGGGCCGTTCAAAGTGATCAAGAAAGTTGGAACAAGCTCTTACAAGCTCCAGATTCCTCACACGTGGAAAAGCATCCATCCCGTGTTCAATGGGCCTTGTTGACGCCTTACCACGAGCCCCAATTTCCAACGCAACCCCGAGACACGCGTCCACCACCTGTACTGGAAGGAGCTGAACCGGAATGGGAGGTTGAGAAAGTGGTGAATTCCCGGAAGTACCACGGGGGTTTCCAATACAAGGTTCACTGGAAGGGTTATGGCATACACGAGCAGACATGGGAACCAGCATGCAATCTCAAGAATGCCGATGAAGCATCCGCGATTTTCACCAACAGTATCGAACAAGCTGAAGCCACCTGTGCTTGCTCGATTGAAGTCCCATGTCGCAGTTTCCATCACATTTATTCCGACCCATGCCACCCGATACCAAACCCCTCACGTCACGCTACCCTCTGCAGCCCTCATGGAGCGACTCTGGCGCAGAATGGAACTTGCGCCTTAAGGAGGGGGTGATGTTATGAATCACCATATTTTCACATTTTCAATCTTATCATATCTTATCGGGGGCTTGTCTTATCAACCAACGGACTGTTTCATCATCTGTTTCGTCACCGATCATACTCCTTTTTATTACCAAAGCCGTACTCATGTCGGACACACCCAACACATGGATGACATCATACATGCCAATACCTCATGGACTTCCTATTGTATACACACCACCGACACTTGTAGCACACATGGTTGTTTCAGTATTATTACTTACATGCAGTTACCACTCGTATTTAATGGTTTCATGGACTAGTAGCATACAACACTGGGTCAAGGGCGTGGAGTTAACCCTAGCGGAAACACGTATGGACAAGGAGTCCCAAACACAGACTCACTAGTATATAAGCAGTAGTGTAGCATCATTGTACTTTAGTTTTGATCTTGTTTATACACCTGGCCTAGCCTAGTCTTACAAACGCGAACACTTTCTCCTTTAGTTCTTGCTGTGGTACCTGGTTTAGTCATGTGGCTATAGTCAGTCGCTAACAATTAGTCTATTCAGATCCAGGGGATTATAATATCTAGACCAGGGCAGAGTCTGGAGGTCGTCATGGATATCCGCTAGGGCATCATCCAATGCTTGCAGTAAGCGCGCGCCTGGGACGTAACCTGCGGACTCTGCTGCAAGATATGTTCCTCCAAATAGTTGAGCAAAGGACAATAGCATGCACATGAGCTCTGGATGGTCACATTGCTCAGCGCTTGCAACCTGCTTTGTGTACTTTGAAAATCTCGGGCAATGCAAAATCGAGTTCTGAAATCCGTTGCGTTCGCGCTCAAGGAGTATAGATGGTGTAGATTGAGTAGCATAGAGATTGAAGGATACCACTATAAAAGCACACTTTTCAGCATCCAAGGCTTGTACAATGCAGACTAGTTGTGACTTACTTGCCAATTGATATTGCTGTAGTATGGCCTCCAACATTTAACCGGGAACAGCTCCTGAGCAGTCCTGATATTATTGCTTAAATCACTCATGTCCGTATACCACATGCTGCTGGACAGCAAGCTGGCAAACTTTTCAATATTCTCACTGGGGTGCCCGCCATGTCCGCCGCTCTTCATGATGTAGCGGGGAATATCCATTAGGCTGTTGGGAAGATTGCAGTGAGCAGTGGAATTGAGTATAGGCAGCAAACACACATTTTAGGGCTATAAGCCGTCACTTGTATGTCCCCAGATGCAAATACAATATCGTACATGTTCAAAGCATGTCAAAGGCTATCAGAGAATACGAACGTGAAGGCTAATGAAGTATCAGGTTGCGAGTTTTGAAGGGATCTTATTGGAGTAGTAGGGGTAGATTCTTTGTTTGTGGGCAAAGTCCTTGCAAAGGAAATGTCAGCGCGCAGTTCCTTGAAGAACGTCCAGCGAGAAACAAGCCAATATGAGGCGAAGAGCGTAGCGAAAAGATGGATGAGCGAGCGCTTCTGCATAGTAGTCATGTATGTGATTGTGGCAACAACAGCGGAATATATGGCTGCATTTTATTGTTGTTGTGCTTCTTTTGTTCAAAGAAGAGAACAAGGGAAGTCCGTGGGAAATTCAGAGCACGGAATAGGATCGGCTTATTGTTCGTTTGTTCTGCTTGCGGACCCTGCTAGACGCCCCTTGACCCCAAGCCTGTGCTCTTTGCCCCATCTGTCTTCTGCTTGTTTTCGCTTATTATTCACGTCGTCCTTTTTTGTGCTTTTTGTTTGTCCGCTTAGTGGTTATGACATGGTCTTCCCATCTCCCCAAACTCTTGTAATGTTTCCAGTGATTGCTTGTTCTACCACACTACTTAAGGCGCAACGTCCTATGATAATTACTCATGATGTCTAACTCTCAACCAAGTCTCCTTTCTCCTGACTCGACGAATCCTCCACGTCCCTCCGGCGAAACTGCTGTGATGCCGCACATCTGCTGTCATCACCTTGAGTCTGCCACCACTGAGTGCCCCTACTTGTCATGAGGCTTCCGCTCCCAGAATTCGGTCGTTCCCTTGGCTCTGGAAGAAAACCACTTTCCCTTGTAAGTAAATACTTACAGCAGCCGCGAAACTGAAAGGACTTATCCATGATCCCAAGCAACCAATCTCATTTACTGCCAGCCAGGGCACAGCCTATCCGTTACTATGGACTGGAAAGCGCTACTCATCATAGTGACAGCCATGTTCGCATTCATCTGTCTCTATATTGCGTATAGCATTCTGTACGGAATCAAGGCTACTACGATTACTGCACTGTCCACTGCAGCGCATAGCTTCATGAATGTGACCAGGACAACATCAACTTCACTGGCTAACCTCACAATGACGATGGCAGAATCAGCTTCGGGCCTTCTAGCTATGTCAGCGCCATTCTGGTTGCGGGGACCTCCGAATATCACCGAACCTTCGTCAGAACCTCTCGATGCCATCGCTCTCACTCAGGTTCTTCACAAGACGGCCGAAGACACAGAGAAGTTTCTCAATGAGCTGCGGAAACTGTGTAGGCCCAAAACTCTCCCTCGTTTTGCCCAAGAAATTCGCAACATCTCTGCCCAAGCTTTTAGGATCGGCAAGGAACCGCATCTACCGAATTGTAAAAACATTACCCTGGAGCTTCACCATACAGTGCGAGTGTTGATAAAGGTTCACAAGACTTTGTTTAATGTAAGCTATGATGGAGGACAATTCATCGATAGTTATGTAGACTAGGTAAGTCCTTCATTGTTAGGCTGACTTTGTCTGATCGTCCCTCGTATAGCTCCTGTTTCTGCAGAACAGTTTTGAGAGTCTTCCAGCACAGAGCAACAAAAACTATGCAACAGAATGGTCGCTGTTTTTAGACACCATTGAATCGGAATTTGTGAAGAAGAACAGGGAAGCGACATCATACCTGAGCCTTGTTCAGGATACTGCCCTCCCACTACTCAAGAGGGCAAAGGGTGTTGCCCAGAATACTTCATCAAGACTCACAGATTGCGCACAGACTATCCGCGGTCCTATGTGGGAATCGGTACCCCCTCTGTTCTACAACGTGTGCTGGTATGTTTATGGCTCCTTGCGAACTCAAGAGAGATACTTCGGGCTTCTTGACGCTGCTTTGTCAAGTCTGGCTGGCGCTAACGACACACTTATGGCCCTGCACTTGAGCTTGAATAAGATGGTCTCGAGTGGGCGGACATTCAAGGTACGGCCAAGTCGAGTTTATCTAGTACCAACTCATACTTATAATTCCTACAGCGCAAACTCGCCAATGCCAAGGGGCGCGCAAATCAGGCCCATAGCGCGGACCTCATGTTCAAGCAGTTTGTATCTGTAGTCGCTAATGTGCAGGCTAAGGAAAGAGAGCTGAAGAAGATGCTGAGTACTTACTATGAAGAGGACTAGAATTTGTTATGCTTGGCTTCGCACAGCCCACAGCCTTAGAGTAGCGATACAATCCACCGTGACTGTGTACAGTTCACTATCTCATGGACCAATATTTCTATCTCCGTACCTCGATACCTTCCTGTTATAATAGCACTTGCTTCAAATTCGAACCACAGTAAGCCAGAGACTTCCCTTCCCGCAGCCATCGATTACGCCGACTGGTACCGTTGGTGTTCTGAATACGATACTACTGGGACTCGTATTCATGTTAAGGAGCCATCTCGTGTTTTTCGAGACCCTAGATGCGGGAGACCTGAGATCACTCGTCCTCGATGTGATACTACTGTATGTAGATTGTTGAACTGTATACTACTTAGTGTTAAATACCTCAGCAATCATCCTATATATATAAACCCTGAGATAAGAATCGATGTAAGGTATAGATATATAGGTACGTACAGTACAAGACCCAGAATACAAGAAACTTCATGATCATCACAATGCAATCAATCGTCGTCCGAGTCATCATCATCGTCAGCCTCAAGCCACTCTTTACTCATCACGCGCGGTTTCCTCTCTCTCCTGGATCGTCTTGGACCCGAAGCAATTTCCTCTGTCGCTGCCGGCGGCGGCGACGGAGATGGAGATGGCGACACCTGCGTCTTTCTGCCTTTCCCGCCACCCGTGGCTTCTTCTTTGGCGGTGATTCGCCCCTTTCGATGTAGGCGGCAACGTCCCGCTTCAAATTATGAACGAAGTCGTGATCATAACCTACGCAGCGTAAAAGTACAACGTCGATTTTCTGCTCAGTTATCACGGTCAGTCAGTCGCCATCGAACGTCAAGTTGTCGTACCTCGTCGCCCGCGCAAAGCGCCTCAATCACATCCTCCCCCGAGATATTCATACCTTCTCCGTCCTTATGTTTGATTAGTGCCTGGGCCTCCCTTTCTACACGGTCCGGCGTAATCTCCTCTCCCCTCTTTCGCAGTGCAATGCGTACGCGCATGTCAAGGTACAAACGCAGATCTTTGCTCCTGCTGGTCGAGATCTTATCACCCCACTTTACTTTCGACTATCAAGAACAATAAGCCTCGTCCTCCGTTATTCAAAGCGACGCACTGTCTCGGGATATAAACGAAAGTGCTCCACCGCGAGGTGCCCCATCTTCTGCGCCTCGTAGTTGCCACAGTATTCCCATTTGGTTCCGTCTCTTTCGACACTCCTGAACACATACAATGGGGAGTGGTGGAGTATGTCCTGTCGCCCGGCGAACAGCAGGCCGGCTGCCCCGATGCCGTCTACAGTGAGCGGGTTGAGCTGCCTTGTAGGCCATACACAGTGTATGGGGTGCTTCAGAACCATGCTGGCGGTCTTCCACTTCGTGATAGTGACGAAAAGCCGAAATGTGGTGCCGCCAACGGTTTTGTTGAATTGCTTTCGGGAGAGGAAGAAGTCTGATTCGGGGGAAGGGGTTATGGTGAAGGTGGGTATGTTGCTGAGGTAGAGTTTTGCGACGGGTGTGTATTGCTAAGAAGATATCGAGAGAATGCATGGGGGCTGCAGGTATTCACTTACCGTGATATCGACGGTTTTCATTACTGTCCGGCGTGCTATCGAAGAAGTGTGTTTCTTGGTGCTGATTTCTTTGGCGGAGGCAACGATCTCGAACTGAAGTATATGATTCTGGCGGCATGAAGTAGTGCGCATGAACATTCTTACCGCTTCCTCCTCACGCTTTCTCTTCAGTGCGGATTTCGAAGACTCAGGCTTGGTCGCGTCATCATCCATCTCGTTGTCCTTTGTATTCGAAAAATCAGAGTACGCGGGCAACTAAAACGATAGGAAGTTAGGCGCAAAAGAGAATGAGACCAGGGAGTACGTACGTCAGTCACCTCCGTTGTTGCCCGGGATGACCGAAGGCTAGAAATGACTGACAGAGGGGACAAAGACCTCTCTTGCGGTTCCTCCGCGGGAGGAGAGAGATTGCGATTTTGTCGTAATAACTCATGATCATCTGCGAAGGGATCATCATTGTCGCTTGCCTCAAGGCCGGTACTGGGGCCTGACGGTAGATCTTCTCTTGCAGGCTGTTGGCGACGGATGGGACTTGAGACTTCCCCCTTCGGCTACATACAGACGACATTTAGAGATGATTTATCAAGTAAAGAAATTCTACCTCAACAGAAGCGCCTCCTTCATCGTCAGAAACAACAATAGGGTCTTCGCGTGCAGCAGCGGGGCGAGATGAATTGACTTTTGCGCGAACAGGCACTTCAACAGAAATAGACACCTGAGAAATGCGCCTAGGTTTCGCTGTCGTTCGAAATGGGGAGCAAGTCGAAGTCCGATAAAGAGTCTGAGCAATGTCGTTCAATACGAATGCAGTCGAGCCGAAGGTCAGCGTACTGGCTTGCGGTCCACTTCCATCTACCGTGGTCCTCAATCAGCAATGGAAGCATAAGACTAAAATCCACTCGCCTTCACAGACAAAGCTAATTCCAATTGCTCAACCAAGTCCTGGTTAGTCCTCTTTAGGTCGCTTATTTCAGAGTCGCGGGCAAGCAGTTCATTAGACATTTCCGTATTCTTCGATGACAGCTCTGCTTTACTCGTCCGTTCATACTGGACTTGAGAAAGATATTGATTTCTTTCCTTGAGGATCTGGTCTCTGTCCTTCTTGACGCGCGCGATTTCGAGTCGCAGCCGCTCCAGTTCAATGTCCATGGTGGTCGTGGGTAAAGGAAGATCGCCCTGCACTAATACCACCGTTATGGCTTGGTTATGGCCGACAACCTACTATGACACAAAACGACTCAATAACGACTCAGACAGCCTTACTCCAAGACACATTTGTAGCTCTGCCGTGTTTTTGGTAGACAGATTCTGACCAGCCGCTGATATTGTCTTCTTGTTGAGTGCAGACTTGCTTCCCCTCCTCTTTGGCGACGTTCGGCTTCACAGGCATGGACCTTCTCTGCGGTCAACGGCAGCTGGGCAAAGTGTGTCGACAGAAAAATGTGGTAGGGCCTGACGCGGACGTAGTGCATGGAATGATGGTGGTATTAGTGCCATGATACTACTACATTATAGTCATACACAATGCATACAGTATTGTCAAATAGGTCAAGTATAGATACTGGTGAATGGCACCAAAGAGATACAACATCTCAGAAAGCGCGAAGTGGCGGTCTATGATACGTGCACCACAAACCCAACACGACAAGGTCCTTGATCACGACCGCTGGAGGTAGCGAAGGCTCTTTTCGAGGCGAACCAAAACCTGGAGAAAGGACGAAATCGTTCGGTGATGATCTCTCCTTGAGACTCTCGAACTTCGCCTCCATGTCGTGTATCAAATTCACCAACTCTGATAGATTGGGAGGGTGTGATAGAGAGGCGGGCACATGCGACTGATTCGGGAGTAATAATGAGAATGTGTCAGGACTTGAAGAAAGGCAACACACCTGCGTACGAGATAAAAGCCATTGGGAGTAACGGGCCATGAGGGCCAAATTGCTGTGAACCGTTTCAACGTCGCTCAGAAACCCTAGGAGCGCCGGCCGGACTTCATTCATCGCCCGATGGTCAGCACGTAGGATAGAGAGAGCGCCCAGTCCAAAGACGTTGAGATGATTCAACCAAGAAAAGGAGCGGATGTCTGTCTCGACTTCGTCAATGGCATCGTCCAGGACACGAAGTAAATTGCGCAGTAACGATACAACATGACGACTAGGGGGCAGAGTGTGCTCCTCTAGATGTTGCAAGAAAGGACGGTAGCAGGCATGTGCATCATCGATGGTCTCGTAACTAAGTGCTTCCAGCCTGGCCTGCGTCTTACGGAATTCTTGAGCAATGCGAAAGCGCGTCTCAAAGTCAGTTGCGTTTTCGGTGAGGGACCAGAGGTAATGCATCTCTCTGAGTGTCGCAAACGCAGGTGACCACTAGTAACCCGATAAGTACCGTTCCTGTTTGTGTGGTTCGTGCTTACCTGGTAGTTGATGTCCCTCACATGAGGCTGCCAGCACTGAACAGGGAAGAACAGGAAAGCGTAAGTGACGTTCCTAGCTAGCGCTGACATCTCGCTCGACGACCACCATTCGCGAAGGGTTTCATGGAATTTGTTTAGTTTGCCATTACGAATTTGAGCCACGCTGCCCGTTCTGAGCAGGTGCCGCCTGATTTCTTTGAGTCTAAGGAGAGAGATGGTTAAGCGGCACGCATGGAGAGAATATGAGGACATACATATCGTCTCTATATGCGGAGACACTGACGAGTCCCGATGCAGACGCGATGTCGTGCATGTTCGACGCGTGTCGAAGGGCGTCGGAAAATACGGAGGTAAATGCCAACGATGTATCAAGATAGAGAGTATCGTTAAGCTGTCTGATAGGCCATCGAGCCTCATTTTTCTCGAGTTTGGGTTCGTCGATGTTGTTGGCGAAAGAGATGTCCTGGCGTAGTTGCTGGATAGGCGTCCATCTGGACAAGAACCAGTACGAAGTCAGTAGGAGAATACCAGCGTAGATGGAGGAGACCTTGAGCATGTTGTCGAATGTGCGGAAGATTCTGGTACAAGGCGCCGTATATAAAGGGACTTTCTATTGTTCTGACTTTGTTACTTACAAGAGCGGTACAAGGACAAGGAAGTCGTGGGAGAATGGAGCCACAGTGGGTGAAGACGGCAGGCCGGCTTACACGGCATCGTCCTTGTTTTTCTATTTCCATGTTGTTCATATACATTGCCTGCTGATGCACTTATTCCTCTTTTCTTCCCGCTATTGTTCTCGCCGTTTTTGTTGTCGTCCGAATTGTGATTTCCGATCACCTCGTATTGTCTACCATCAGTCGCAGCCTTCGTTGGGTTTCCGACTCTTCTTCTCTGCTAGTATTTAAAGTGTTGCATTTATCCACATCCCACATCTTTCACCATCCTTCTTCTAAATGCCCGTCTTACTGGAGTCTACGGGCTGACGAAAGTCTTGCGTCTCACGACGTCAGCAACGCATGCTTGGGTAAGCTAAATGTTCTTCAAGCACTGAATGAGCTGAGTTGTGTACACCCCATTAGACTGTTGGAAGAGAACAATGCCGTCTTCGTAGTTCCATTCCTGTAAGTTTTTGACCAGTGAACGAGGACTGTTTTTAAGAATCATGTCTAACGCACCACGGACTTCAACATCCTTCTCTGGACATTCTTGAATATGTTTCCTCAACTCTGCATCTCCAATAGCGGTAACCGCACCCGGCTGTGTTGCCCGAATCCGGAAGAATTTAGGATCCAGTAATACTTGGTTTAAGTTATCCTCCTCAACCCCCTCTTTATAATCTGCACGGCGGGAGAGCGGGTCGCTGTGATTAGACGTTCCAGGTTTGTAAGTCAGGGTGTAGTTGAAGCGGTGAGGAATAGGGCCCATTGTGCCTGGCGGCAGAGTAGTTTCTGCAAATGAGTGAAGTATTTAAGGTTCTTGTGATTGGTAATAATATCTACCAGGTGGGAGGTGCCCTCCAAATAGTGCCTCTAGGATTCCAGTGCCCAAATAATGGCTAGAAGCTCTTTGTTATGGATGTTGTAATTGTGCTTAGGTTCTAAAAGGGACTTGGATAGATAGGCAACCAGATGCCATTGCTCATTGGCTCCCGGTTGCACCAAAATTCCCCCGGTTGCGTAATTGAAGGCATCAACTTTAATGTGATAGAGTTTGTTAGGATTAGGCATGACTAGAACAGGAGAGGAGATGAACACATCTTTGAGTGCTTCAAATGCAGCTTGGCACTCAGGTGTCTATGCTCAGGTCTCGCTCTTTTTGGTGAGGTCAAAGAGCGGACGGGCAATCTTGGATAAACCTTGGATGAACCGGTGATAAAAGTTCCTAAATCCAAGGAAGAACTAAACATCTTTAATATTTTGAGGTTCTGGCCATTGTACAACACCGGCAACCTTGATGGGGTTCATGCAAAGTGCGTCGTGAGAAATGATAAGTCCCAAGAATTTGATTAACTCAGCTTTAAAGATGCATCTTAGCATAAAGATCATGCTCTCGAAGCCGCTGTAAGACTTGCCAAACCACGTCTTGGTGTTCTTTGAGTGTCTTTGTAAATATCAGGATGTTGTCCATATATACCACAACTTTTCCCGAGTCAATAAAGTCCTTAAGAATGGTATTCATCATCGCTTGAAATGTGGCAGAGGAATTCATAAGACCAAAGAACATTACTGTAGGTTCAAATAGGCCACAATTTGTTTTAAATGTGCCCTTCCATTTGTTTCCTTTTTTGATCCAAACATTATTGTAACTCTAACACAAGTTAATTTTGAAGAAGATCCTCACACCCTTAAGCTTGTCAGTAAGCTTAGGTATAAGTGGAAGGGAGTACTGGTTCTTAATGGTTCCCTTGTTGAGCTCGCAATAGTCTTGGACAGGGCATAGCTTTTCGTCTTTCTTTTTAACAAAGAAGAAGGGATTGCCATAGGGGATTTAGATGAGCGAATATATTCTTTGGCCAAGTTCTCGTCCAGAAACACGTTGAGTTCAACTTGTTCAACGGGCAACAAAGGGTAGGTCTTGCACGGTTTGGGTTCAAATCCAGGAGTAAGGTCAATAGTGTGATCCCAAAAGGTGTGTGTGGGGAGACATTTGAACCTGCATTTGTCAAAGACCGTAAGATAGGTGTGGTAGGGTACTGGGATCTGCAAGGATAGGGGACATGTGTCAGTTGGTTTCTTGCTTTCTTCTGCAAGTTGTTGAGCCTTTGTAAACCCTGCACAAATGTGAACAGAGGGGCTATCTAAAGGATTTGGATCTTGCACCAGACGGGGATAATCATTCTGGAAGACTTGCTCAAACATCTGCTCTTCCCACTCTCTTGGTACCTCCTCCTTCTTCTCTTTATCTTTAATGAATAAAGCCACCGGGGCTTGTAGTTGGTTGGAACTCCGCATGCGGGCTAAGCACCTCCTTCCCGCAGTTTGCTGGACAGAGACCGGTTGGAGGTTACCTTGCCAATCCTTCCACTGGACCTTATAGTCTTTATGCCAGAGCTGAGAGTTGTGAGGTTTTGCAGAGGCGTTAGCTGGAACTGGAGTGGATTTGGTGTGTGTACACACATTAGTTATGGAAGGGTTCTTGAGAATGCAGGATTTTGGACATCGGTTAAAGTCAACCTGGGTGCCGGCCCAGTTGATAGAGGCATTGTGCTTGTTCAGCCAGTCCGTTCCCAGAATGATGTTGTAATCCCCAATATATGTAATGTAAAGCTCTATAAGCTCCTTGTGGTAGGACTGGCCGTCTCAGCTATAGATGCGGACACACTGAATGGTGTAGTATTGCACCCAGTCCATGACGTTCTCAGAGCTGTTGACGTTACAAATAGGGAATGGGAAGGATAAAGGTATGAGGGTGAAATTGTAATGGCAAAGCGGGCGTTGATGATGATTCCTTCAGCGCTGCTGTTGATCAAGGTGTGTGCAACAATTTTTCTATCAGTAACTTTGCCAATGAATTTAAGTTCTAAGGTGATAGAGGGTGTTTGTTGGTTTTGGATGACTGTGGATACTCAAAATCATAAGGGATGGATACGCTCACACAGAAAAGATAGTACAGCATATCAATTGGCAAAATTCTTGGCAAAACATGTTATGGCTCCTCCTAACGTTGTGGTAGAGGAGCATTCTAAAAATCCAAACCGGCAACATCCTTTAAATATACCATTGCCTGCTCTTTTGCATCTCCCTGTAACATCCAAAGGAGATTGGCCACCACACTAATCTGCTGGATGGCATCAACTTGAGTTGATGTAGAAGTGTCGGACATGGAGGTGGATGGGGCACCAGGCGCAAGTGGTGCAAACATTTTGGCCAGGAACGGGGCCACGCATAGGACAGTCATTGGACATGTGGCTGGTCTGGCGGCATTTGAAGCAGGCCCCACAACAACGAAGGATTTCTTGTTCAAAGGCAGTCAGTCTCGGAAGAGCGGGGGGGTTCAATTGTGCACCTGGGCGTCTAGACGCGTCCACATCCATGGGGACTCCCATATCAGAGGCTAGGGCTTGGGCAGCTGAAGTTGGTTGGGGCACCAAAGTCGAAGTTGTACCGCCACCGGAACATCAATTGGCCTTTTTGTGTTGTTGTGCCTTTCACATGTTCAGCATCACAACTGCACGTTGCTTGTAGTCCGCAAGGTTGGTGGAAATGGGGAACAAGGTGGAAATGCAATCAACCAGGCTTGGGTTGAGACCCTTTTTGAAGTAGTGGAGCAAGAAGATCTGTTAAAACCAAACTTGTCAGCATGGATATCAAATGCAGTGATGAACTCATCAAGATCTGCCAGCTCTCCTGTCATGTGGATTGTTTCCACCATCTGACGAGCGGTAGTGACGAGGTCTAGAGCGGCAAAGTCCAACTTGAACTGATGGATAACAGCATCCATAGTGGTTCATTGCTTATCAGCAGTGGCGATAGTATTATCTGCCTGATCGGCATTATACTCCTTTATGCGCCTCTCCGCCCATTTGCATGCAATGGGACCCTTAAGGTAGCTGAGGAATAACGAGACCTGTTCTTTGCCGGTGGTATAACGGGCCTTGTTGAGGCGGAAGTGATTGCAAAAGTGTGCAAGCCAGGTGCTGTTAGCGACTGACTAAGCCACGAGACTCAACCAGGTACCACAGCAAGAACTAAGAAAAAAAGCGTTCGCGTTTGTAAGACTAGGCTAGGCCAGGTGTATAAACGAGATCGGAACTAAAGTACAATGATACTATACTACTGCTTATATACTAGTAAGCCTGTGTTTGGGACTCCTTGTCCATACGTGTTTCCGCTAGGGATAACTCCACGCCCTTGACCCAGTGTTGTATGCTACTAGTCCATGAAACCATTAAATACGAGTGGTAACTGCATGTAAGTAATAATACTGAAACAACCATGTGTGCTACGAGTGTTGGCGGTGTGTATACAATAGGGAGTCCATGAGGTATCGGCATGTATGATGTCATCCATGTGTTGGGTGAGTGTCCGACATGAGTACGGCTTCGGTAATGAAAAGGAGTACGATCGGTGACGAAACAGATGATGAAACAGTCCGTTGGTTGATAAGACAAGCCCCCCGATAAGATATGATAAGATTGAAAATATGAAAATGTGGCGATTCATAACATCACCCCCTCCTTAAGGCGCAAATTCCATTCTGCGCCAGAGTCGCTCCATGAGGGCTGCAGAGGGTAGCGTGACGTTGAGGGGTTTGGTATCGGGTGGAGGTAGAGTCGGACGCGAGTATAGAATAAAAAAAGTACTCACGAATAAACTCATACTCATCATGCAAGCCAAGAGTATACTCGCACGTGAGTAGAGTAGAGTCTAGAGTCTATGGTGAGTCTAGAGTTTCAGTTTGGGGCCACGAATACTCGATAGACTCATACTCATAAATATTCGTGAATACTCATGAGTATTCTTATATTCGTGAGTATTCGTGAGTATTGATACACTTACGACCTACTTACTTTAATCTTCACTGTCTTTATGTTTGAATTTGCTTGCTGATACGTGAGTATACTCGAGTATACTCGGATCGTACTCGAGTACTCGAATACTCGAGACTCATGAAGTACTCTCGAGTAGAGTAGATATTCGAGTAGAGTCTCGAGTGAAGACTCGAGTCTTGAGTATTGGGTTTGAGGTAAGAGTTACTCATACGATGAGTCCGAATATACTCGAGTATGGACTCGTGTCCATCTCTAGGTGGAGGCATAGGTCGGAATAAATGGGATGGAAACTGCGACATAGGGACTTCAATTCGAGCAAGCACAGGTGGCTTCAGCTTGTTCGAGTACTGTTGGTGAAAATCGCGGATGGCTTCATCGGCATTCTTGAGATTGCATGCTGGTTCCCATGTCTGCTCGTGTATGCCATAACCCTTCCAGTGAACCTTGTATTGGAAACCCCCGTGGTACTTCCGGGAATTCACCACTTTCTCAACCTCCCATTCCGGTTCAGCTCCTTCCAGTACAGGTGGTGGACGCGTGTCTCGGGGTTGCGTTGGAAATTGGGGCTCGTGGTAAGGCGTCAACAAGGCCCATTGAACACGGGATGGATGCTTTTCCACGTGTGAGGAATCTGGAGCTTGTAAGAGCTTGTTCCAACTTTCTTGATCACTTTGAACGGCCCGAAGCGTTTGTCATCGAGCTTCTTCATTGGTCGGTCTGTGCTGAGATTTGTCCCTTCCAGCCATACTTTGTCGCCTTCCTTGTACTCCACTGCCTCTGTCCGCTTCCTGTCATAAAACCGTTTCATGTCCTCTTTTGCCATCTTCAATGCCGACCCTACTTCGTCCCATGTTTTCCTCATGCCGTCGGCAAACTCCTGCGCAGTCTCGTTTCTTGATGCCGTTTTCGGAGCGGTGCCTTTGTAGGGGTGTCTGCCCATGTCTGCAAAGAACGGAGTAACCTTGGTTGCTGAGTGTACCCGATCGTTGTAAACAAATTCGGCAGAGGGTAACCATTCATGCCAGTCGTTCTGATGGTAATTGACGAATAACCGTAAGAAATGTTCTATCTCTTGGTTCAACCGTTCTGTTTGCCCATTTGCCTGTGGATGGTACGCCGTCGTGAAGTTCCCTTCAATGCCCAACAGCCGGTATAACTCCTTCATGAAACGCGAGTGGTATTGCGGACCTCGATCGTGTATCATCTGTTGCGGCAATCCATGTATGGGGAAGATTCGATCGCGGTAAATACGAGCCATGCCTTCTGACGTCAGGGTGGTGTGTGTTGGTATAATGCGTAACCGCTTTGTGAAATGGTCCACAAACGTGCTGATCGCATTGTATCCTCCCGACTCCGGCAACTCGCCGATCATGTCCGTCCCAACCTTCTCCCATGGTTCGCTTGGTACGTCTATAGGATGGAGGGGTGCAGCCGGTTTTGTGCGATGTGACTTTGTAACTTGGCATTTTTGACACCCTTCCACGTATTCGCGGACGTCTCGGCTAATTCCTGGCCACCAATAGGTGCGTGTGATCAACTCGAGAGTCTTGTACCGTCCCGGATGCCCTGCAAGCTGTGCATCATGATGCATTCCAATAACTTTTCCCCGCAATTCCTTGTCCTTCGGTATGTAAATACGATCTTTCCATATAATAAGTCCATTTTCCTTCTCTTCCCATCCTTTTTCTTTGTTTTCTAATGCTTTTTGTACGTATCTGTCCTTGTTTCCTTTTCTTTGTTTGATTTTGTTAAGTAATTCATCCTCCGGTGTAGCTACTGTATGTAAAGAAAATTGAATTTGTGATATAAAAAACTCCGGTTTTAGTAAAACAACGTTTTCGTTATCTTTTTCCCCCTTCTCAAGGCCTGTCATCCTTGACAAGGCATCAGCTTTCCCCATCGTCTTGCCCGGTTTGTGAATCATCTGTATATCATACTCCGCCAACTCCGTAACCCATCTCGCCTGCCTCCGATTCAACTTCTGTGGCTTCCGGAAGTACTGGAGGTTTTGATGATTGGTGAAAACCTCCACTGTCTCCTTAGCGCCTAGAAGATACTGCCGCCAGTCGTCGATCGAGTCCATAATAGCCATCATCTCTTTGTCGTAGATCTCATAATTGCGCTCAACTTCGTTCAGCGCGCGAGACCGAAAGGCTACTGGTCTCCATTTTCCGTCAACCAACTGGGAAAGAACCGCCCCGTTCGCATAGTTTGAGGAGTCTGCCTCAACTCGAAACTTGCCGTCGTCGTGTGGTACGATCAGAACGGGTTCTTCCGTCATCCTCCGCTTCAACTCCTCAAACGCCTCATGCTGCTCCATGCCCCAAACCCACTCGCCCTTCCCGGTTAGCAATGTCAATGGCTTCGCTACTCCCGCAAATCCCCGGATGAAACGTCGGTAAAAGTTGCAGAAGCCCAGGAATGACTGTACTTCCTTCTTCTTCGTCGGCTCCTTCCATTCCTTCACTACGGCCACTTTTGCCGGATCCATCTTCACTTCTCCTCCTCCAACAATAACTCCTAAGTAGTCTACAGTATGTGCCTCAAAACTACATTTCTCGGGTTTTAAATACAACTTATTTACTCGTAATCTTTCTAATACCCTTCGTACAATCTGTCTATGCTCCTCGAGAGTGTTCGTAAAGATAAGTATATCGTCCAAGTAAACGATAACATGTCCGTCATCAATCAATTCCTTCAGAATGTGATTCATGAACGATTGGAACGTTGCCGGCGAGTTTGTAAGTCCGAAGAACATGACTGAGGGCTCGAACAGGCCTCAATTTGTTCTAAACGCCGCTTTCCACTCATCACCTTCTTTGATCCGGATGTTATTGTAACCCCATCGGACATCCATCTTCGTGAAAACCTTTGCTCCCTTCAACTTGTCGATAAGCTCCTGAATCAACGGCAAGGGGTATCGGTTCTTGATTGTCATGTCGTTCAACTTCCGATAATCCTGCACTGGCCGAAGGCTTCCGTCCTTCTTTTTGACAAAGAAGAATGGTGACGCCATGGGTGAGATTGATGGCCGTATGCGTCCCGTGCGTATGTTTTCTTCCAGGAACTCATCTAACGCCTTCTGCTCGGATGGGCTAAGGGGATAAACCTTGCAGTCAACCGGTTTGGAACCAGGCGTAAGTTCTATCGCGTGATCCCAAGGTCTTCGCTCCGGTAGCTTGTCAAAGTCCGCCTTGCTAAATACATCGGAGAATTCCTCAATGTAAGGTGCAGCAGCGGATGAAGGCTGTTGTGATCTCAGCTTTTCTCCGCTTTTGCGATAGTTGTCCCAGTCCATCCAGAACAAACGCTCTCCCTCTTCCAACTTCTCTTCTACGTCTTCTCCTTCATCTTCCGGTGAGTTGTACTCGGGTAGATAGCCGCAGCGGTCTGGGCATTGATCAAAGGTCAATGTGGATTCCGTCCAGTTGATCGTGGGGTTGTGATATCGTAGCCAATCTAGCCCCAAAAAGATACTTGTTTTGCCGAGATTGGTGACGGCCAACTCAATCTTTTCGGCGTGATCTCCGATCTTCATCCGGACCTCCACAAAACCTTCGATTGCTCCTCCCTCGTTTAGGGTTCCATCCGCATTGTAAACAGGGAGCTTGACCGGTAACTCCTTGATCGGGAGTCCGTTCTTTTCGACGAATTCTTTATTGACACAAGAACCCGTTGCTCCACTGTCAAGAAGGGCACTCGTTTCCCATTCAGAGCCTGTGTGTACGCTCTCTATGGTTACTCGGAGTTTCATGTCCTGCCCCTTTGTTCCCCGGATGTACTTCCTCGACTTTTTCAACTCCGTCACAACTTCCACCGCAGCTTCCTTTGTCAACGCTCTGATCGCCATCACCTTCTCCTCCGTCACTTCTCTCTCTCTCCGCTCCGGCATCCATGCTCTCAAAATTCCCACTGCTCTCGACACGTCATCCTCTCTTAGCCGTTGTGCGATCCACTCGGGCGTATTTGGCTCAAATCTTTCTTTCGCAGGTTTTGGTGGTAAAGTCGTCGATGATATTTTAGATGTTTCAGTACCCGTACTGTAAATAGATTCTGCATCTGACGACCCTTTCCTTGATGACTGCTCCGGCAGGACTGCGTCTACTGCGGGAGCTTCGCAAAACCCAACTCTTCGGCCAGCTTCTTCTTCTCTTCGTCATTCATCTCGGTCCATAAACCCCGAATTGTCTGGGGTCGACCCTTCTTCGGACAGAACCTGCTGACGTGGCCGTGTTCGCCACAGCTGAAGCAAAGTCCTCTTCGACGTGCGTTGTCAATGTCCATCGGTCTGCCGGCTCCTCCATAGGTAACGCCGGTGGCATCTCGTCGTGTGATTGGCGTTGGGGGTGGATTCGTAGGGTTGACTCTCGATGTAGCCGCCTGCGGAGCTTGGGGCCGGACCTGCATGCCGGACCTCTTGCTCGCCGCCCGCCTTCTCCATAGCTGATTGATCTGAATGATCTGCGCCTTCCAATCCTTGTACTTCTTTGGCAACCCATCTCGGCTGCCATAGATCTGGTCGATGATCTTCTCGTTGACATTGGTCTCGAGAAGTCGCATAACAAATGCGTCATCCTTCGAGTATTCCGCCTGAGTAAGCAGGACCTCGAACTTCTGAAAGAAATCTTGAGCGGTGTCTTGCCCCTGGCGCAACCGTTCGATCTGATCTTGCGCGTCTCGCGCGAGGTTGGAGTCCACAAATCGCTCCTTCAAGTTCTCCTTGAACTCAGTCCAAGAGACTGTCCATTCCTCTTCCTCCTCGTCAAAGTTCTGGTCCGAGTAGTTCTGGACCCATGCATCAACGTGATCTCCTCGGATGTAGGAGAGAACAACATCAATCCTTTCGGAGTCTGATGTGAGGTTATTCTTCTTATCACGGATGTATGTGAACATCGATCACCACCAGCTCTTGTACTTGGACTTATCCCCGTCATAGTCATAAGGCTTGTTGACAAGGGATCGGCCTTTGGTTTCATCATTGGCGTGATGAGCGGGTGTGTGATGAGCGACTTCAGGTGCTTCGTTGGACATGATGGATCGGGGTGATGGGATCGGAGAGTGAAAGGGTGAAAGTGGGGATATGGGTGATGCGGATTTGGATGAAACGGGTGAAGGAATAGAGGTTTGGATGAATAGGGAGGGATCGCCTAGATCTGAAATAGAATCCAGGACTTGGTAGGGTGGGGAATGATGATGTGTATCGTAAGGTAAGTAAAGTAGGTAGGTATCGTAACTGTCTACACTATTTTACCGACTACTGACTACGTATCTACGGAGCCCAAGAGCTCGTCACAAGTTTGCAATTGCCCAGCCGACGTCCCTCTGGTGTGAGGTAAGCCAAAGTTTTCCTGGGAACGGGGGTTGACCCGTAAACAGCGCCCACTGAAGTGCAACTGCCAAAAGTTCGTTCTCGTGAGAGCGGCTACTTCCAGCACCCGAGGCAGTTATCTCTAACTGTTAGCCGGCGCTACTGGGACCAATACACACGTATGCGGACGTGCGCTAGGATTAGGAATCCGTCGATCTGTAAACAGGAAAGGGGATGGGGAATGTGCGATGATCAAACAGCGAAGTGCTGATCGACGATCAGGGATGTGTGGTAGGTGGTAGAAAGTAGTTCCGATCTTCTGTTAGCGACTGACTAAGCCACGAGACTCAACCAGGTACCACAGCAAGAACTAAGGAAAAAAGCGTTCGCGTTTGTAAGACTAGGCTAGGCCAGGTGTATAAACGAGATCGGAACTAAAGTACAATGATACTATACTACTGCTTATATACTAGTAAGCCTGTGTTTGGGACTCCTTGTCCATACGTGTTTCCGCTAGGGATAACTCCACGCCCTTGACCCAGTGTTGTATGCTACTAGTCCATGAAACCATTAAATACGAGTGGTAACTGCATGTAAGTAATAATACTGAAACGACCATGTGTGCTACGAGTGTTGGCGGTGTGTATACAATAGGGAGTCCATGAGGTATCGGCATGTATGATGTCATCCATGTGTTGGGTGAGTGTCCGACATGAGTACGGCTTCGGTAATGAAAAGGAGTACGATCGGTGACGAAACAGATGATGAAACAGTCCGTTGGTTGATAAGACAAGCCCCCCGATAAGATATGATAAGATTGAAAATGTGAAAATGTGGCGATTCATAACAGGTGCTAGACATGGCGCAGTCACCATGGTAGTGTCAAGCTTGGCACCATGTTCAGAGATGTTAGACATGGCAGGGTTAGGAGCGGGGAGATTAGACTGGGGTGGATCAGGGGGAGATGGCGAGAATGATGGGAAATTGGGATCAGGTGAATTAAGGCCGAGATCAATAGGGATTGGCAAGGCGGTGTTGGAAATTGGGGTATGGGGTTTAGAGACCAGGGATAATACAGGAGATATGGGTGCAGATTCCTAGGTTTGAACCAGTTCTGGGGACGGCGGGGGTAGTGAGTGAGTGACTGGTACTGGTTGTAATGATAACTCAGCTGGGGCCTCTCTTGAGGTAGCAGCTCTCTGTGCTAGGTCTCTGCGGCTTTGCTCTAAGTGACATTGGGCACCGGCAAAGTCTTCTGGGTTGAGGTAGACTTTTTCACCGTCTTCCGCAGGGATGTTCCAGGATTCTTTGATGTTATCAAAGTAGGTTGTGTCTCAGTCACCGGCGGGGTTGATGATCCAGTGGTTTCCGTTGGTTTTGTTAAAGACAACACCAGGAGGAAGCGAGGGTGGCTCAACGTTAGCGAAGAAGCGCGCAATGATGAAGGCTTGTTGGTGCATGGGCGAAGCTCACATGGGAACTGGCAACATTAAACCTGTATAGCCCAAGGCAGCACTTTGAAATTAAGCTCTTCAGTGATCAATGTACAAGGAGGCGGCATATCTTTCAAACACAAACAAGTAGCTTGGGGGGCAAGGTTGGGTCTGGGTTTGACTGATTAGTTGGCAGGCATGCACAAGCAAGGCAGCGAGGTGGGTGTAGAAGAGTTTGTCAAAGTGTTAAGGACAGAGTTTGGCGTAAACCAAACAACCACCTAAGTCGCACAAAGACGGAAGAACAATGGAGACGAGAGGCAGAGATAATAATAGGGTGAGGTATGAGCAGGTCAGGCTCAATACAGTGCAGGAAGCTACCGAACAGTGTAGAGATGAAGTTGACGAACTGAGGAATCTACCTAGAAAGGCCGTGTATATATATAAAGAGTCTGTGACTGTGTAAACAATAGAATGGCTCAAAGTTAAACAAGAGGCAGTGTAGATTGCGTCATGGGATGATGGACAGGTGACAGGCTATGCTGCTGGGCTATACCTGGATCAGGCCTGGGCTAAGGCAGTGCGGATTGGACCCGGAGCGTATAATATGTGATGATGGAAGAGTGTGGTGTTAACACGATGACGAGGTGGACCAAGGTGGGGGCAACAGAATAGAGGCAATTCGTGACATAAAGCACAATGCTGGCGGGTTACGGTATAGGGATTCTAGGACTACTTCTGGAGTAAATTAGCATCATGGTCAGATAAAAGAGAGCTACACTGTCGTACTCACTGGCACTCGATCTCTGTAGTTCAGGATTTAAGTGGTGTACACTGGAAATCAATGATACATAAAGATGGGCCCGCCTACTCACACAGACTACTTGATAACATATGGATCCTACAGTATTATAGTTCAACTTAGGTGAGATAGCATCCAGTCAGAGTAGCGTGCCATGAGCTGTAGATTGCCATGTACCGTCTCTATGTTGCGAAGAAACCTGTAATGCGGATTGAATGTCGCTCAGAGCCTGTAGGGATTCCTGCCAGACATGAGATAATTGTGTGAGACTGCTCAAATAGCGTGTAAACCAAGGCAGGGCAATAACATCGTATTCCATGTCCTGAATCGCATCGTCCAATTTGGCGAGCTTCCTGCGACCTTTCGAAATAACATTGCGGCTTGTGGACAGGACGCGCTCCTCTAGATATTCAAGGAAGGGACGGTAGCAGGCACGAGAGTCGTCAATAGTAAGAGCGCTAAGCGTTGTTATCTTGGCCTGTGTCTTGCGAAAATCTCTAGTGATGCGGAACCGACTGTCAAAGTCGGTCACGGTTGCATTTTGACTCAGGGAATACAGCTGGTGCAGATCGCGTAGTGCGGAGAACGAAGTCTTATTTCTATGCATAGGGTATCTCCGACACCCCGGCTTGGGTAGTGTCCAGGGCGAATATGTATGCGCAGGCCCACGGCAAGACGCCTTTCGTCATCTATCAAGGACACTGGAATATCATGGACCGGGCATTTGAACGTGAAATCATCCCAATGGCCCGTAACCTTGGTATATTAGTTCACCATGGGCGTCAGAACGATATTAAAACGCTGCCAGGTCTTGCTCTTGCTCCATGGGATGTTCTCGGTGGAGGCAAGTTCCGCACCGATGCAGAAGACGAAGAACGAAGGGCATCCGGTGAAAAGGGTCGTGCGCTAGTGGGCATGGGAGGCTGAGAGCGGACGGAAAATGAGATCAAGATTTCTAAGGCTCTTGAAAAGGTTGGTGAGGAGGTTGATACCAAGAACATTCGTGCTGGTAAGAGCTTTCTCCCCGCGATCATACCTAAATTGATCTCACGATTTATTCAAGTCGCCCTTGCCTATGTCATGCAGAAGACGCCCTATGTGTTCCCATTGGTCGGTGGACGCAAGGTCGAACACCTGCTCTCGAATGTCGAGGCGCTTGACATTGCGCTCTCCACGGAACAGATTGCTTATCTCGAGGGCGTCCTGCCCTTCGATGTTGGATTCCCGGGAAACTTCGTGGTATGATTGTGTTCCTACCCTCCCACGATCTTACTCATCTCCTGTCATAGGGCGATGGCACTAGTCCCAGCTCCTTCCAACAATATACTGTGCACACGGCCAGACATGCGTTGGTTCAGGCAATTCGTCCATAAAGCGCTCGCCTCCATATTTCGCACTGCCTTAGAGATAATTGCCTCTTTGTATGTGCATGGCTAAACACTCTGACCTCTGATGGTGGACTGTGAGCGCTGTTAGGTGGCAAGTAGATTCCCTCTGAAGATCGTGCTACGCGGTTTTGCAATTGATTTACCCTTTCCACTATTGATCTGCTTCATCACGCTGTGGTGAAGGCTTCTATCAACCACCGCTGGCAGAACAGACGCGTGATGCTGTCTCAACAAGTTTCACCATCCTGCTCATGTCAGCGATTGAGTATCCCAATCTGCTCCGATCCGAGCCTATATACAATTCTTAGAATGCATTCCGGTAGTTTTATATGGGAGTCACAAGTCGCTCCGTGCGTGGCCATTTACCTTCATGATGTTCACGCTCGCACTATGCATTCTCTCTGTCCACGCGCTTCTAGTCAATGCACAGAAACCGCTACGGCCTCGCGATGACCAGCCACCGCTCCAGACGTTGACGATTCCTCTTACTTTAACGGATGATCGCAAGTATCTTGTCGGGATCAACATGGTCCGTCGCTCTGTTGCCGTACACCTCCACATGTCTATAACGCCATCGTAGTCTCCAGGCCCGAATGTTCAAGGATTTCATTTTGCTGTCACGACGGGGACTGGATATAGTATGGTGGTCGGAGACTCATGTGACTCATGCGATGTCTCCGTACAAGGGTGAGGCATTCGTTGTGTTTTGGTTAGGTCTGTATTGAGGTTACTATGTTCACAGCTATAACCAGAGCAATTCGACTACTGCGCAGTCGTTGAATACTGGCCAGGAAATTTCCTTGGCCGGAGCGTCCGCGAGTGGAAATGTTATACAGGAGGATTGCAGTCTGAATACGACCATCTCATCCGCGCCTTGGGTCTATCCCAACCAATCCAGTACGCCACCGAGTCAAGCTTTGGAACCTCATGCTCACGATTGTGTGTATACAGTTATAGTCGCCAATCAATCAGATTCGCTATTCTCATCCGGAATGTCTGGCGTGTTTGGTCTCGGAACCAATGGATGTGAGTTTGGAGTTACCTTTTCGGTTGATGGATTGTCGTTCCTGACTACTTTGCGACAGTGGAAAATGACTTTAACTCTACGGTTATCGCGGGATGGCTGCAGAGGAATCCAACGCAGAGTAACTTTTCCTACGGCATGATGATCAATGGACCAGAGGACTCCCAAAGTGATGGTGGCGTGCTTCATTGGATCGCCCCCGATGTGAATGCTTACGACAGCGCGAATGTGGTCTGGAAGGACATGGCACCGATGGATTCGTCGAGCTTCAACTCCACAGGACTGACTTATGACTTTTATGTTACGATGGACAGCTGGACGCTGACAGTCGCGAATACGACTCTTACGAAAATGAACCTGGTGACCTTGTTGGATCCGCTGCTTACTTCCACTATATTCCCGCAGGAGGAGGCTGCCTTGATCTGTGAGTGAATCTGTCTTTGCTGCGGGTTGATGTTCAATTCGTCCCTGGATAGACGCCACAGTACCTGGAGCAGTCCCCGTCTCTAGTACTTCGGCGGGTGCAGTCACTGCTTCGTCTAGTGCAATTAGTAATGCTTGGTCTGTGCCCTGTGACGCGTCTTTGCAAGTCGCATTCACGTTTGGGAATTTGACGTTTGTTATGGACGAAACATCGCTTGTTCGCCACGAGAACGGACAGTGTTTTGGGACGATAGAAGAGTGGAGACTTCAATCTGCTACGGAACACCTTCTCGGCTCTACGTTTATTGCGAAGATGTACTTGTGAGTGTTGTTTTCTCTCACATGCCTATAATTGACGATGTATCCTCTTCGACAGAATGTTCCAGATCTCGGGCTCGGCGAAAGGCGCTGTGGGGTTTGCAAACCGCAAAAGTAGTGGCGCCAAAAACACGATGTCCACGGGGGCGATTGTTGGAATAACTATCGGTTCGGCGGCATTCGTTGGCCTCATCGTCGCCTTGGGCGCTTTCCTGTTCTTCCGACGTCGGCAAAAGCGGTCTGACGCTCGGCACGAGCGTGATATTAGTACGGTGAAGGAGATGCCTGGATTGGATCCGTATCTTTTAGGCACGGAGGAGCAGTACACCCCTGGGATGACTTCACAGACGACGTCCCCTCGCTCAGCGCCGTCGCCTTATCAGTCTGTGCGCGGTCAGCAGCCGGTGTCGCCTTATAACCATACGATTGTTGTGAGCGACTCTGCTACTGTTGATCCGGAATCTCCGCCACCGTATTTGAGCAATTCACCGACGTCTGGTAACCGGGAAGAGGGCGGTAGTGTTGTCGTCACTGGGCAGTATGCTGGCCCAGCTGTTATGATTGGACCACCGCCTGAAGATCGGAAGCGCCCCAGGCGTGATATGTAGGCTCCGGATATATGTTCCTATGATAAAAGAACAGTACAGCGGAAAATTTGTATATACGACAGTTTCATTATTTTGAGTCCATTTGTACATCACGCTGGGAGGTTTCCTTGTGCGACGCATGGGTACGCACGATAGAGCTCCCATGTCCGTACTTCCTCTATACCGGGAGCGGTGAGAATGTCTTTGACACTCTGGTGGTCAAAGAGAGATGCCGATGTGAACTCTGGGGGATACATGTTAGCGGTATACTTTATGTTCACATGAAGACTTACCAAGAACGACAAGGTATTTAGGAACCTTTTGCGCTTCAGGTCCTGCTGGAATACCGAGACCCGTCTTGAGACTATCAATACACAGGAAAGCCCTCGTTCGGACCCATCCGTCCACGCGTTTCACATTGGATGCCCAATCATCGATGGTCCCTTCCAGCAGGTTCAAGCCCAAAGTCAGAAGCACGGGCGTCGGGTTCTCGTATTTGAGAGAAGAAGACAACGAAGACTCCCCCGAGTCATATGCGTACTGGCATGTGCGCCGGTCGAGGATCTCAAGGCGCTGGACGAGGGCGCTTTCCCTCGGGCTGCGGTTAGCTCTGAGCCGGGTGTAGCTTTCGTGCTGGAACGTAGAGGTGTCGTCGATGTCGTAGAGGGCGATCCATGATGGGATCTGGCTGTCCGAGGCGGAATATCTTGCCCCAGATAAGAAGGAGGGGAGGTGGTTTAGACGGAGGGGGACGTGTTCGCTGTTGTACCAGTCTATGGAGGAGATGAGGTTAGGTAGGATGGAGAGCGATTGAGTTACCTTGGAATTCGTCGAGGGTTACTTGTTGGCCGGGTTCTGCGAATACGCAGAGAAAGCCCGGAGGCATTGTTGTGGTATGGGGTCAAGAGATGGATATGGCGGGGAAAATACATTCCGCCGCGGAGACAATTTCGGTCATGTGCAAGGTGACGGTCGAGATCATTGACGCGACCGACACCTCGTATCTAGTCAACACATAATTCTAATTCATAGACCTCCAACACTTGTCTTTCGTACGACCTAGGTAACAGCCTCTGAACGTCCTCTGCCCTTGATCCACAAGACAGCAGATCCGGCGGGTCCAGAAAGTCGAATACTACTCTTCGGATTGATGACATCTCACGATGGGAGAGAGTGAAGTCAAAGAGATACGCGTTCAAAATGTCATCCGGGAGTAGGTGATCGATGTTCGAAATGAGGAAGGTGATACTGTGACTAGTAATGGGGATATTCTGAGCAACAAGCCTCGAGAGTGTAGATGAGAGCCATTTGAGCGTGTCATTCAGTCGAGTCTGGGATGTTATGTGTATAAAGCTATGGGCTGAATGGCACCGGACATGACCAGCAGCACGAGGGCGCTCAAGCGAAATTCGGGCTCCTCTCCTTTCGCGTACTCCCGAGCTCAATAAAATGTACGTTTTCCAAGGTTAAAGTGTGAAGGGCTTGAGCGCCGCCCAAGAGCGCGATTACGGTCTTGGGCGAGTAGAAGGATACTTGACGCAATCATGGTGGGCCAGCAACATTGACAAAGAGACGAGAATGAGAAGCCGTCGGCCCGACAAGCCGGCAACCTAGTTAGGCAGGTTACCTAAGCTTATTTTTACCTCTTGCCACAAGCCGACCCAAGACAGTAGAGAAAGAGGGGAAACGGGGCTCGGGAAAGGAAGCAGGGTACGGTTGAATGCAGTGTATTGCTCGGCAGGCAATAACTGGCGCGTTGCGAGGGAACCAGACGCGTCTTTTGAGGTATCACGTGCCGTCCTTCAACAGACCAGACGCGTGGTTGTCGCGATTTGGCCTTCGAACCACCACCATCACCCACCGACATTTCGCGATGAGCTCCTCCGACGGCGAGCAGTTCGATTTGGACGACATCTCCGACTCAGATTCGGACGGCTATGCCCCCGCAGTTAAGGTCAGTGCCTCTGCTTGCCGTCGTCGCCGCCATTGTTGACGCGCGCCCAATCCAGACCAAAGCCGCTGCCAAAGGAAAGGGAAAGGCTGCACCCGCCTCAAAGGCAAAAGCTCCGGCCTCAAAGGCTGCTCCCAAAGCTGCCGCGAAATCCAAGGCCGCTCCGAAGAAGAAGGTGCTGGTAGAGCACGACGACAATGCGGAGGATTCTCCAATGGAGGTAGACAGCGATAGAGACGAGGCAGGGCCTTCAACGACGCAGGCAGCTGCACCCGGAAAGAAGAAGACTGCGACTGAAATGTACCAGAAAGTGCGCCTAAAAACCTTTGCTGCCTCCCTTTGCGACTGACTAGTTTCCTTAGCTCACACAACTTGAGCACATCTTGAAACGACCCGATTCTTACATCGGAAGCATAGAGACAGTGACTCAAACGATGTGGACGTATGACGCAGAAAACAAGCGCATGGTGAATCGCGAGGTTACCTTCGTGCCAGGTTTCTTCAAGATTGTAGATGAAATTCTTGTCAATGCCGCGGATCGCAAGGTGTGTATGAAATTCCGCCAGCCTCGCGCCGTGTGGCTGATTATGCGCAGATAGTGGACCCCACCATGGACACCTTGAAGGTCAACATTGACGTGGAGCAAGGTGTCATTTCAGTATACAACAATGGAGCCGGTATTCCCATCGAGATGCACGCGAAAGAGAAGATATGGGTTCCGGAGATGATATTTGGACATCTTCTCTCTTCATCCAACTACGACGACGACGAGAAGAAGCTCACTGGCGGTCGTAATGGTTACGGAGCCAAACTCACCAACATCTACTCCACAGAATTCACCCTCGAAACGGCTGACCTCAACACGAAGCAAAAGTACAAGCAGACATGGACGGACAACATGTCGACTTGCGGTAAAGCCAAGATCACGAAGAACTCCAAGGAGGCGTTCACCCAGGTCACCTTCAAACCAGATCTAAAGCGCTTCGGTATGACCTCCATTGACGAGGACACGGCGTCTTTACTGCGGAAGCGCGTGTACGACATGGCAGGAACGTGCAAAGGCGCAAAGGTGTTCCTCAATGGCGAGCGCGTCAAGGTCAAAGGATTCAAACAGTACGTGGAGATGTACCTCGACTCGGTTCAGAAGGCGGAAGCGGAGAAGACTGGTACTGCGCCAGCCAAAAACACCATCATCTACGAGGCCTTCGATCGGTGGGAGGTCGCTTTTGCCGTGTCGGAAGGATCATTCCAACACGTATCGTTTGCCAACTCGGTCTCGACGACGAAAGGTGGTAACCACGTTACCGTCATCGCCGACCAGATTTCCAAATACCTCTTGCAGACCGTGTCGAAGAAGAACAAGGGTGCCACCGTCAAGGCAGCACAAATCAAGAACCACATGTGGATCTTTGTCAATGCCCTCATTGAAAATCCCACATTCGACAGTCAAACCAAGGAACAGATGACGCTTCAGGTTTCAAAGTTCGGCTCGAAGCCAGTCTTGTCGGACGACTTTTTGAAAAAAGGTTCAAACACGTCTTCCTGTGTTTCCCTCGTGTACTGACGCGTTTTCTAGTTCAAAAGTCACCCATCATCGACCACATTCTGAATTGGGCTCAGTTCCAGGCGGATAAGCAGGCGAAAAAGACGGACGGAAACAAGCGAAACAGGTAATCGATTGGTTATCTCCTACGTCGACAAACCTGACGCGCATTCTAGGCTCACCGGGCTTCCGAAACTTTCTGACGCCAATAATGCGGGAACCAAGAATGCGAAGGACTGTACTCTCATCCTCACAGAGGGAGACTCCGCCAAGGCACTTGCCGTTGCTGGTCTGGATGTTGTCGGGCGAAACAATTTCGGTGTTTTTCCTTTGCGTGGAAAGGTATTAAACGTCCGCGAGGCTCGACACGAGCAAATCATGAAGAACGAGGAAATCCAAAATATCAAGAAGATTTTGGGCTTACAACACAGCAAGGAGTACAAGGACGTTGCAGGGCTTCGTTATGGACGATTGATGCTGATGACAGATCAGGTATGTTTATATATGCCCAATGCCCCGGCGCTGAATCGTTAATTTGCAGGATCACGATGGTTCTCATATCAAGGGACTTCTCATCAACTATCTGGATCACTTCTATCCTTCTCTTCTGAAGGTTCCCGAGTTCCTCGTTGAGTTCGTAACGCCCATTGTCAGAGTGAGAAACCTAACTTGCTCCTATACTTGACCTTGACTGATTCGCTTCGTTGATAGGTCACTCGAGGCAACTCTCGCAAAGACTTCTTTACAATCCCTGAATATGAACAATGGATTGAGGATACGCCGGACGCTAACAAATGGGAGGCGAAGTACTACAAGGCATGCTATTGACCACATTTCAACTCGTCGTCGCTCATCTTGAATAGGGTCTGGGCACCAGCAAGGATTCTGATGCTAGAGAATACTTCAAGCATATGTCGAAGCATGTCATTCCTTTTGCTGAAATGCAAAACGAAGAGCGTGACTTGATCGACATGGCGTTCAGCAAGAAGAAAGCCGACGACCGGAAGGAGTGGCTTCGTCAATTCAAGGTAACTATCTTGCTTTCCAAGGCTATCTCTAGCTAAATTGGCACTTCAGCCAGGAACTTATCTGGACCATCGTCTGGAAGAGATTACGTACGACGACTTCATTAACAAGGAGCTCATTCTGTTCTCGATGGCGGACAACATTCGATCAATTCCATCTGTCGCTGACGGTTTGAAACCTGGACAGCGCAAAATTATGTGGTCCGTGTTTAGACGTAAACTCAAGAAGGAAATCAAGGTGAGGTTTGGCAAGTGAATTGCTACTCCGTGTTCTTACGCCACAGTCAGGTCGCGCAACTTATCGGTTATGTCTCCGAGCACTCGGCGTACCATCACGGAGAAGCTAGTTTGGCTGCTACTATCGTCAATCTTGCCCAGCACTACGTCGGCAGTAACAACGTCAATCTCCTCATGCCAGAGGGACAATTCGGAACTCGTCATGAAGGTGGTAAAGATCATGCCTCGGCTCGTTACATTTTCACCAAGCCAATGCCGCTTGCCCGAGGAGTCTTTCATCCCTCCGATGATCCTCTTCTCAAGGCTAATACAGACGATGGCTCAGTTGTTGAGCCTGAATGGTACATCCCCGTCGTTCCAGTGATTCTTCTGAACGGTACGGAAGGTATCGGTACTGGTAAGTTAGCCCTTCGTCTTCGTGTTCCATCTCTCACAATTATCATAAGGTTGGAGCACATCCATTCCCTGCTTTAACCCCGTCGATGTCGTCAACAGTATCAGGAAGCTCATGAATGGAGAGGAGCTCGAGCCTATACATCCATGGTGGCGTGGTTTCACAGGAATAATCAAGCAGACGTCGAAGAACAAGTACGACGTGCTAGGGACTGTTCGCAAGATCGACGATACAACTCTCGAGATTACAGAGCTGCCCATACACAAGTGGACCAATCAGTTCAAGGCGGACCTTGACTCAATGATGGATAAGAACGACGGGATCAAGGTAAACGTTCGATTGCTCTCTTCTTCTCTATTTGCTGACTGTCCTACGTAGAATTACCAAGAACATCACGCCAATGCGAATGTCCATTTCGTTGTTCAAATGACGGCGAAAGAGATGGAAAAGGCGGAAGCTCAAGGGTTCTTGGAGTACTTCAAGTTGACTGGCAAGCTGAGCACGAGCAACATGATGCTGTTCGACTTCGAGGGGAAGATAAAAAAGTACGATTCCCCCGAGGCAATCTTGGAAGACTTTTATCCCGTCCGTCTTTCCTACTATCAAAAGCGAAAGGTAAGACATATATTCAATGTTTTTGTTTTTCTGACGCGGCTCGTGCAGGACTTCTTGTCGAATCAATTGCAAGACGCCTTTGAGAAGCTGTCGAACCAAGCCCGTTTCATCCAGATGATCGTCAAGAAAGAGCTTACCGTCTCTGGTCGCAAGAAGGCCGCCATCGTCGTCGATTTGAGAAAGCACGAGTTTAGGCCGTTCCCGAAGGTCAAGGCCAAGGCCCCCGTTGCTGTAGAAGACAACGATGAGAACGAGGAGGAGGCGGAAGTGCAGGAAGAGGGTGCCGACACAGATTTCGATTACCTGCTCAGTATGCCTATCTGGAACCTGACGAAGGAAAAGGTACGTAGAGAGAGACTCGTGCGACGCAAGTACTGAAACGGCGTGTGTAGATCGACAAACTTCTTCAACAGGCAGGAGATAAAGAGGCGGAATGGAAGGCTCTCCTCGAGTTGTCGCCGAAGCAAATGTGGAACACCGACTTGGACAGATTCCTGGAGCTGTGGGACGTATGTGAAATCTTCTTTGAGATGTTCTTTCCGTTACTGACAAGTTGTTCTAGGAAACCTATGCTGCGTGGGAACAGGAAACGAAGGAAATGAAAGGCAAGGGCAAGGGCAAGAAGAAACAGGCGACTCTGAAGACACGCAAGTCCATTGGTGGCAAGGTCAACGACGACTCGGATGGGGACTTTAAGCCTATCAAGGCTACGGCGAAGAAGGCTGGACCGTCGAAACCTGCTCCCAAGCGGGCGGTGAAGAAGGACGAGGATGATGATATGGTGCCTCCGCCTGTCGTGAAACCACAGCGGAAAGCAGCGGTGAAGAAGCCCGTCAAGGATGAGTCTGACGATGACTTTGAGATGGGTGATGTCAAGTCGGCGCCGAAAAAGTCTCCACCGGTTAGTGCCATCAATTTGGATGAGGATGACGAGCCTCCCGCCAAGCCGCCGCCGAAGAGGAAAGCCGCTGCTCAGGTACCTAAGGATGAATCGGACTTAGATGCGCCTCCGTCGAAACCACCTCCGAAAAGGAAAGCGCCTGCCCCGATGAAGGAAGACTCGGATGATGATGATGACGAGTTGCTTATGACGGACAAGGGCAAGGGTAAAGCAAAGGCGAAGCCTGTTGCGAAGCGCAAGAGGTAAGTCTCGTTAAAGTTTTCGTGTTCGTGGATTAACCTAGTTTCGTAGTCTTGACCTTGAGGAGGATGAAGACGATGATCCCAAACCTGCCGCGAAGAAGACGAAAAAGGCAGCTGGGCAAGCTGCTGTAACCGATTTCTTCTCCAAGGCGAGCTCGTCGTCGTCGTCTCCGGGCGAGCCCAAGAAGACCAAGTTGAAGGAGAAGATGAAGCCGGCGTCGCCGCCGAAGAAGAAGAAGGTGGTTCCGCCAAAGGTGATTGACAGCGACGATGACATGGACTATGACGTTCTGCCCAAGCCGCCGCCGCGGAGCTCGCGGCCTGCGCGGTCTGCGGGTGTGAAGAAGTATGTGGACATTGTGTCGGACGAGGACGGGGATGGGGGAGATACTTCTATTTTCGACCTAGACGATTAATTTGCTGGTTGTACGCTCGATTCATTCATGATAAATTATCCTCCTACGCATGTGTTCTTTATATCTTACTCGAATTTCACTTTCGGATTCACTGCTTTTGAACTCGGGAAGCGCCGTTCTGCACTGGCTGAGAACCTTGCTTGTTTATTGAAATTCTGAAGATGAACGGAGTGGAGGTGCTTAGGTGTCTAAGTATTCAGTGGTATCCCAACCATGCTCTGTACTTACTTATCATGGCTAATAGTATATGTCACTCTACATCAATGCCAAAGCCTGTCCACAGGAACAGCAGGAAGAAGAGGGATGTTCCTTCCTTTTTGACACCTAGATTAAGCCCTATGTTGGAGGTTCAGCCCATAAGGCCTGATATTCAACTAAGTATCATCATATTTGTCTAAAGCCTACAGGTTATAACTTATCCTCACTGCTCAGAATCTAGTCAACACTGTGGCTGGTGAGAATTGTCTGACACCAATTGTGTTGCATGGAAGGACTCTGAGGGCTTCAGGTGAGGGATCCTTCTAACGAAATGAGTATCAGCACAATGGTTTTTTCCGCCGAAAGTCGGTTTGGCGCCCTCTAGAAACACGGTCAGAATAAGGAGGGAAAATTGGTGAGCGGACCAACATGTACTTAATTTCTTGGATTCCTCTTTCAAGTTGTTGAATGATGTCGCGGTGCTTGTACATCGCACAGCTGCGTGAAAGAGGACGACAACATATCCGTTAGGAGAATGTCCAGGGACTGAGACTTTTGGCTCGCAAACACGTATCGTATGGGTCCCGTTCACGAGTTTGATATACAATGGATCGTCTTGTGCGCACCGTGTCAAGAGAGCTCAGAAATCCCAGTGTTTGTGTACACTGTACAGGGAAACCTCAGCAAGGTGACAAATGAAGATTCGGTCCGCGGCTTTCGCCGCTTTGATCCCGCTGTCATCATCATGGCTGCCTCGTTGTCCTTTGTCTTTCTTCTGGGATGGCGGGATACTTCCATCAATTGGGTGGGAGAGGCTCGACGCTAAACGAGCTGTTCAGACTGTAAGACGACTCGTTGAAAAGGGAATACCCAATCTGAAGATTATACAGGCATAATACATATGGATCTGACAGATACGAAAGAGTCGCTGCAGACATATTCAGCTGCGCGAGCCGCCAAGGAGCCCTGGATATGGTGCTGGGTACGCGACTTCCTGACTAGGCTGCCTGCTATCGTTAAGCTTTGATACCAAGGGATCGAGCGGAACGGGGCATCGTATCTCCTTGTACCCGCGAGACGCGCAGAGGATATGGCCGATTCTATGAGGAGAGGTAGACCGCGATATCCGCGACGCGCGGAGCAGTACGAGTCGCTGTCTCCCGTCGTGTTTCGCACCGCGTCGGAGCTGGCGCAGAAGTTGGATGATTTGACACCAACCAAGGGGAAGGGCAAGGGCGACCGCGATACGAGCAAGGCCAACAAGATGTATCAGATCGGGAGCGACGATGGGATATCGCGGGGGATGTTCGAGCATTGTCGGTGAGTAGTATTGGGTTATCTCGATCAGAGCTGATGAGAGCTGTTTCTCACTCAGTGTGATGTACCGAGTTCGGGAGCATGATGGATTCGTGCACGAGCATTATTCGTTGACCTCTGAGCAGGCGCGAAGTTTGAAGGCGTTGCAGGTTGTGTCGTTCACGCCCGTGTTCTGGAGCCGGAACCCGACGACTGTACTCGATGTGGGGTACGTTAAGTGCCTACCCGGGAGCTTCAGCCCCGCGTCTTCGCGTCACTTTAGCGTGGGCAACAATCGACTGCTGGACGGCGATAGACGGATTGTAGGTGATGTATGATTTCGCACTGAACTACTACTAAACCTTCAACAGCCTTTCAGTTATGGACAAACTGAAGAAGTCGACCAGGCAAACATGGAGAAAGCTGTAGGAGAGCTGTTTTCTCAACGAGAACCCATGTTGTTGCTGGTTTGGAATAAAGAGAAAACTTTTGGCTACCTGAAGCGTTGCGGGTTTGACACCTCAGGATGGCGGACGGGTCTAAAGGCTTTTTTCGATTATAGCCACCGAACTACGCCTGATGTTCAAGTCTGCGTCATCGACGTCAAGCTGCTATGCGAGCAGGTCTTCAGCGGAAGACAAGCGGTCGAAAGTCTTCGGCACGCTGCGACGCTGTTGAAGCTTTCGACTGTCGTCCAAGGACAATGTGCGGGAAACGACGCGCGGTATGTTTCTTTTATTCCTACCCTAGAAGTCAAGCTCAATCATAGTCTATCAGATTGGTCCTGGAGATGTTCAGCGATATTGCCTCTGGGGCATCGATCGATGAGCAGAAGGTAAACAGACAGCGGCAGGCCGCTCGAGAACCGACTCCACCGCCACCGCCTGTGGAACAGCCGAAAGTAAATGATGATGCTGATGATGATTCGGATGAGGATCCCAACGACTATATACCGACAGCGCCTACTACGGCTGCTCCCGCTGCAGCAGCAACAAAGGAGGGAGGAGGATATTATTCTGATGCTGATTCGGATTATGGCCTCGAGTCTGATGATGACTAGTACGACATATAATGACAATTGCAGTTAATCTCTCCAGTTTCTTTTGCCGGCGGCCCCTAACGCAGGGCTCCTCTCAAGACGAACCAAAACCTGGAGAAAGGACGAAATCGTGCGGTGAGGATCTCTCCTTGAGGCTTTGCCTCCATGCCGTGTATCAATGTCACCAACTCTGATAGATTGGGAGGGTGTGATAGAGAGGCGGGCATATACGACTGATTCGGGAGGACCTATAAGAATGCGTCAGGACTTGAAGAAAGTCAACACACTTGCGGACGAGATAAAAGCCATTGAAAGCAACGAGCCATGAGGTCCAGATTTCGGTGAACCGTTACAACATCGCTGAGAAACCCTAGGAGTAGGCTCGAACCAGTACCAAAAACGGCGGTCGGACTTCATTAGTTGCGTTTCAAGTTCACAGGTGTTGAGATTTCTGAATCAAGAAGGGTCTTTCTCAACTTCCTCAATGGGTATCGTCTAGGACACGGAGCAAGCTGCGCAGTAACACTATAACATGACGCCTAGGAGGCAAAGCGTGCTCTTCCAGATGTTGCAAGAAAGGAGAGCGATGTACGAGGTTTCTATCAGTACTGCGGTAGTATGCTAGTACAATCGAACGTTGCGTCCTCCCTTGCCTGAACAATAGTGAACACTTGCTGAGCGTGTAGTACACGGTCACAATGGAAAATACGTTAGACGGTGGTCATACTAAGTTGGGCCGATACGCGAGAAAAACCAATGGATCGGCATTTCACTTGAGTAAGTTTTAGGATTCAGTTGGAATCCAGCACTAAATATTCAGCTTATGACTTCGTGATCGCTTACAGATACAATTGAACAGAGGGACCGATACAGTAGGAAGGAAGGCGCCAACAATCAATGACCATCATCGTCGAGCAACTGGAACTGCTTGTCGGAACCCAATTCCGCCACCAAAGCATCCTTCTTTCGGACCAAGTTGTCGACGACCCGCACAAAGTGTTCACTGATGACCTGGGGATCATTGATAGCCTTCGTTCGTTTCTCAGTCGTCCTGAGTCTATTCTACAGAGACACTCTGTCAGTCACCGGCGCCAGAGAAAAAAAGAAACTAATGCACATACCTGGAACGCTGCTGCGATCAGCTCCTCCAAACGCATGTGCAACAACGTCAAGCTTTTATGAGCAGTGTCAATTTGCAAGGTAGCGCTTCTGAGCAGGATGTGGTCTCCCTCACGGGTTCGCAGAACAAGAAAGCTGTAACGACAAAGAGCATATACGAAGTCCGGCAGGTACTTGAACGGGCTCCGAGCCCGCAGGGGAATCCTTGAGTGATCGTCCAGATCTCGACTAACGTTTATGGCAAGGCTTCGGGCATCCGACACGAGAGGAAGGTGGCTTCGACGTAATGGCGAAAGGCGATAGCGTCATCAGCGGTAGTATTGAATTCTTCTTCGATGTCTGCTAGTGTTAGGGGAATTAGCTTTTTGTCTGATTGACAATGACATTTACATGAGGCCTCGAAGAGGCCTCTGATTGACCGTGTAATTTACTGTAGATTAACACAAGGGGGTCCGGGGGGCAGCCCCGGGAGCTCAAGAGATTTACTGCTAATTAGCACCCAAAATGACCGTCAATTACATGTAAATTAGGCTCCCAGGCGGCAAATCTTCGACTTGCCGGGGACAAGAGCCCAACAGTTACTCGCCACAATCACCAATGTTCATGCTGTGCTATCAAAGTCCGTGAGCTTTGTGGCGTCTTTCAATGATGATGCCGTCGTGTGTAGGGATGTGCGCCGTACCGTTACGGGTATGGCCGTAAGTTGCCCGCCCGTATTCGGTTTATGGCCGTAAGATACGGTCCGTAACGGCCGGAACACGGCCGTAGTGTGGCGTTCAGTTATAAATATCGAGAGTTATTGACCTGTCAGTATGTAGTCAGTTTTTCTTGATGTGTGGATAAGTTGACAAGTCACCTTTGGGCCCGAAAGGAGCCTACTTCAGCCATTACCACTAAAAGACAGTCATTCAGGCAGCTTCAATGCTCAAACACTGCACCAGAAAAGTTGATTCATGTTCTTTGATGTTTTCCGGACAGTAAATGGGTGGTCCGGGAGGCCAAATGCACTGAGAACGTCGTTGTTCATCAACAAGATGGTCCATGTGGTAGGTGTCCCGATTGGGACAAGCCAGGTCTTCAAGCAACATCCACAACACATTTCAGCCAGCATCAGATTGTGTTTGTCCTTGGTACTCTACATGAGGGGTCTGCTACTGGATGGATAGCGATTTGAAGACGATCTGACCCCACCAGGTGAGTGACCGTATCACGGCCGTATGACCAATCCGTTGACCGTACTCCAAGATTGCTCACGGTACGGGTACCGTAACCGGTATGCCGTACTGTATGCACCGTACATATGGTACAGCACACATCCCTAGTCGTGTGATGGCCGCCACTTAAGTAAGTGATCACATGCAAGAAATGTCCCTTGAGAGGACTTCTTTGGTTGTGGTGGACATACAAAATGGTTCCCAGTAACAGTAAATTGTGTGCCGCACAATTTCTGGCCCAGTTGCATTCCATTTTGTATAAGAAATGGACTGATATTGGTGCCCAGCCTCTGAGGCTGATTTACTCTGATTTACATGGCATATTCAGGTCGACTGTAATTTACCTGAGATTTACCATGCTAATTTGCCGAGGTAAATTACCACTACCTAATTCCCCTAACACTAATGTCTGCAATAAATGCCAGCCATTGGGTCAAATATGCTTCATCGTCCTCAGCGGGAAGTTGCTCAATGCGGTCTTGAAGATAGAGCAGCTGTACGAACCATGAGTTAGAGAAAATGAGTACATCAGTCCCCTTTATAACCTATGTAGCCTTCAAGGAAGCCTAGGCCTGCCCAGCGGACATGAACCAGAACGCGATAGACGTTCGTAAAGCTATTGTGGACAGCAAGGATGCTGTCTACGACCTCTTGACTGTTCGGTATTTGTGCTTCACAACCAACCTGATGTGCCTTGTCAAAGATAAGAATGATCTCCTGAAGGAATTGTTCCAGGCCACGTGCACTACAAAGATTGTGAAACATATTGAAGAAGTTTTGAGTGCTGTCGGCGGCCTTGGATAGAAAGGTATAGACTACTTCCTCCCGTAGCGGCGAAATAGGCGGTGCTTCCGTCGAATTCACTCTCGTCCAGGGCAGCCAAGAGGCCGTCACGTTCTCCAAGCTCATGCCCAGATTACGAGACGCACCATACACTGCAGTGGACGCGGAGTTGTAGAAGCCTGCTATAGCGGAGACCCAGAAGTAAAAAGTAGCACTAGGAATATTGGCAATTGTATTGATAGCTTTGAAGATGGGGGAAAAGAATGGCTGGATTAGAGGCAACACAAAGGTGGCCACCCAGACAAAGACAAGGATTTGAACGAGAAAAATGAGATGTGGCATGAGGATGGTCAGTTTAGACAGCCAGAGGGTGATGCACCAGCAAGAAGAAGGGCCGGCATTGGCCGCCGTCCATAACAAAAGTAACGCCCACATGAAGCCGCTGATGATATTGCTCTCTCACGGCAACCCTTGTTCTTTTTGTTATCACCTTGTGATGTTTTCGGAACAATTGCAGCAACAATAAGGCGTATCTGGATCATTTATATAATAACTATTATCCCAGCAACTTTCACTTACACCACCATGCAAAAGTCCTCCTTCCTCTGCCTCCTCCTTGTGTTCACCTTAAGCTGGTTTCTTTTGAGATGGACGTTTCTAAAGGATCATTCCAGCCACAAAATGAGATGCTATGGCCGGCCAGAACTAGTGTTAGGGGAATTAGGTAGTGGTAATTTACCTCGGCAAATTAGCATGGTAAATCTCAGGTAAATTACAGTCGACCTGAATATGCCATGTAAATCAGAGTAAATCAGCCTCAGAGGCTGGGCACCGATATCAGTCCATTTCTTATACAAAATGGAATGCAACTGGGCCAGAAATTGTGCGGCACACAATTTACTGTTACTGGGAACCATTTTGTATGTCCACCACAACCAAAGAAGTCCTCTCAAGGGACATTTCTTGCATGTGATCACTTACTTAAGTGGCGGCCATCACACGACTAGGGATGTGTGCTGTACCATATGTACGGTGCATACAGTACAGCATACCGGTTACGGTACCCGTACCGTGAGCAATCTTGGAGTACGGTCAACGGATTGGTCATACGGCCGTGATACGGTCACTCACCTGGTGGGGTCAGATCGTCTTCAAATTGCTATCCATCCAGTAGCAGACCCCTCATGTAGAGTACCAAGGACAAACACAATCTGATGCTGGCTGAAATGTGTTGTGGATGTTGCTTGAAGACCTGGCTTGTCCCAATCGGGACACCTACCACATGGACCATCTTGTTGATGAACAACGACGTTCTCAGTGCATTTGGCCTCCCGGACCACCCATTTACTGTCCGGAAAACATCAAAGAACATGAATCAACTTTTCTGGTGCAGTGTTTGAGCATTGAAGCTGCCTGAATGACTGTCTTTCAGTGGTAATGGCTGAAGTAGGCTTCTTTCGGGCCCAAAGGTGACTTGTCAACTTATCCACACATCGAGAAAAACTGACTACATACTGACAGGTTAATAACTCTCGATATTTATAACTGAACGCCACACTACGGCCGTGTTCCGGCCGTTACGGACCGTATCTTACGGCCATAAACCGAATACGGGCGGGCAACTTACGGCCATACCCGTAACGGTACGGCGCACATCCCTACACACAACGGCATCATCATTGAAAGACGCCACAAAGCTCACGGACTTTGATAGCACAGCATGAACATTGGTGATTGTGGCGAGTACTGTAGTGTTTCGACCGCAAATTCACATAACAGCTCACGGGGGTCTTTGAAGTGAAGCTATATATACATCATAACGGGTCACGGACCACTTTGGTCAGGCACGAGCCTCCAAATAAGGAAATTTCAGGTCCCGCTATAAGCGGAACTGTCCAAAAAAGGCAATTTAAGGGTCTGTGAAGCTGTTCGCTGTAACTTCAGACCATAATGGGTCACAGGCTGTGAAGTTACGGTCGAAACGCTACAGTAACTGTTGGGCTCTTGTCCCCGGCAAGTCGAAGATTTGCCGCCTGGGAGCCTAATTTACATGTAATTGACGGTCATTTTGGGTGCTAATTAGCAGTAAATCTCTTGAGCTCCCGGGGCTGCCCCCCGGACCCCCTTGTGTTAATCTACAGTAAATTACACGGTCAATCAGAGGCCTCTTCGAGGCCTCATATAAATGTCATTGTCAATCAGATAAAAAGCTAATTCCCCTAACACTAGCCAGAACATCTTGTAGATACCCTTAATCCTGATATGTTGTTAACCTTTACGTTAATCTTCTCCAACACTCTTCACCATGCCCTAAATATGCACAACATCTTATTCACATCAGGCCATGTCAGATCCACTACATATAGCAAGTTTTTGTGGGTTGCTCATGTTTGAATGTGCACTTATCATGTACTTACTCAGAATGCCGGAGATCATGTGATACATGATTCAATACAGTGGATATAACCATTACCGGTCTAACAGCAAGATACACAGCTTTCTTAACGCCATCAAGGACTCGAAGTGGAATAGCGATATGAATACCTTAGCTAAGGATGTCATCAATTCTACCAGACTCTTTCCAGTTCAGTGCTGGAAGGTATATTTGGTTGGGTCAGTATCTATTGCATGTGAAACAGGCTACTACTGACACTCTTGTAGTGGCCAACTTCATTCTCTGCACTACACAATCTACACCAGCTGTATTCCCTCAGTCAAAATGCAACTGACTTTGACAGTTGGTTCCACATTGCTAGATATTTTTGCAAGACACAGGCCAAGATAAAAATGCTTAGCGCTCTTACTATTGACAACTCTTGTGCCTGCTATTGTCCCTTCCTTAAATATCTAAAGAAGCGTGTCCTGCCCACAAGCCGCGATGTTATTTCAAAAGGTTGCAGGAAGCTCACCAAATTGGATAATGTAATTCAGGCCATGGAATACGTTATTATTGCCCTGCCTTGGTTTACACGCTATTCGAGCAGTCTCACACAAGTACCTCATGCCTGGCAGGAATCCCTACAGGCTCTGAGCGACATTCAACCCACATTACAGGGGTTTCTTTGCAATATAAAGACGGTACATGGCAATCTGGTGGCCTCTCTTTTAAACCCGCCTGATCTAATGTGGTTTATGAGCTTAATTCAGGATATGGAGGAGAGTTTTCTTCTTCTTGATGAGAAAATCTTGCAGAACACAAGAACTTTCATCATCACCTCATCTCCTGGTCCGCAACAAGGGCCCTCGATACCCCCACCCACCGTCCTTTGAGACATTATCACATTGGGCCTTTGGTGTCCGAGTCCGTAGTGTCCTGGCGCCCGATATAATCACATAAGTTGAATTAGAATACAGTAGGATCCATATGTTATCAATTAGTCTGTGTATTGAGTAGGTCCATCTATATTATTTGTTTCTGTATGCCACTGAAATCCTGATCTGCATGTACTTTGGAGATTGCGTGCCCATGCAAACTACTGAACTATGACAGTATAGTTCTCTGATCAGCATGCTGAGTTTACTATAGTAGTAGTCCTAGATTTGCTTATACCGCGACCCGCCAGCATTGTAGAAGCAAAGGCGGCAAGTGCCAGTTGTAGTATGGCATGCAACCGTCTCTTTGTAAACAGACTTCCCCTCCTTTTGGGCAACGTTCAGCATGGGATGATAGGTATTAGTGCCATGTTGCTATATTGTAGTCTTACACTGCAATGCATAGTTTATTGAATAGTGTCAAGGGTAGAAATTTGATTACTGGTCAATGTGATTGGCACAACATCTCAAAAAGCGCGAATTGGTGTGAACTATGATTATGTGCACTACAAGCCTAACACAACAAAGTCCTTGATCACGGCTGCTGCGGGTAGTGAAGGCTCTTTCAGAGGCGAACCAAATCCTAGAGAAACGACGAAATCATGCGGTGAGGTCCTCTCTTTGAGACTTTCAAAAGTCACCTCCATTTTGTGCACCAACTTTGATAGATCGGGAGGGTGTGATAGAGAGGCGGGCACATACATACAACTGTTCTGGAAGGACCCATGAGAATGTGTCAGGACTTGAAGAAAGTCAACACACTTGCGGACAAAGCCATTGAGAGTAGCAAGCCACTGTGAGAGTCCAAATTGCTGTGAACCGTTTCGACGTTGCTCAGAAACCCTAGGAGCGCCGCCCGGACTTTGATCACAGCACGTAGGATAGAGAGAGAGCGCCAAGTCCAACTTAGACGTTGAGATGATTCACTGGCAACCAAGAAAAGGAGTGAATGTCTTTTAATTCTCAACTGGTTCTTCTACGGCCTCTTCTGTCTACTTCCACACTTCCGGCCAGGGCTCAGACGTGGAAAGGCACTGTCAAAAGTAGAAGTTTCTGGTGGAAGACCTACAGCACAGTAGAGACCTCAACAAGTTTCTGGGTCACGCGGAAACTTGAGTACTTGATTCGGCCGGGGATCTCGGCTACTCGACTTGTTTGATCCGCAGATCAATAGCGAGTCGGGTCATAAACGGATCACGAGTAGGGCGTCTGAGCGGTGAGTACTTGTTACAAGTACTCACACTTACTCGCACCTAATTGTAGTATCTGCGACTAAAAAAAATACATTCTGATACATAAATTTCTTTGAATATAAGGTCCGCTGGCCTAATGATATACAATACAAAATGTCCCATAGCCCGCGCCTACTCAACAGTCAAGAAACAAGCTGCCCTCAGTAGCCACTTGTCATCACCTACACGCCAGTCATAAACTGCTGGCAGCACCAAAGTTGTCTCAGGCTGGAATGAGAGATTCATGGGAAGCCGAGGCGGACGTCCGAACACCTGGAAGAAGTTGCCAATATAGTGCTCGAAGATAGTCAACGTGAAGGACTCCATCTCCTCTGGTGTGAAGCCTCGCCGCTCAAATTCACGATCCGCTTCAGCCCCACCAACCGGTGAATCTACTTTCCACAGGTCCGTCACCTGTTTCAGAGCATACACAAATTCTGCCTGCTTCCATCAGTCAACGTTCACGAGGCCTTGATTTGTGTGGCCAGGATCAACGAAGCCGAGAGAAGCATCACCGAGGGGGAAGCAGCGATGAATGGAGTCCCAGAAGATCTGACTCTGCAATGTCTCCGGCCGACATAGGTACTTGCACAGACAAACCAGTTCCAGCCGAAATGTGAACTCGTTCATCTCCCACAAAATCTCCCAGATGTTGTATCGCCACTTCTCCATTGTTGGATTGGGCACATGTTCCCTCCATGTTCCAACTGCCGGCAACTCGATTGCTATTTCCGCCACCGCCGCCTTGATCATTCTGTCAATCTCTTGCTTCCACTGCTGATGTCGGCGGGCAGCAATGCTCGTACCCTCAACATCTTCCAACTCCAGCTCGCAAAATTCCAACCAACGCCGCCATGCCTGATGAGACATGACATAGGGAGTACTCAACTGAGCCACTCCGATTACGATAGTCTGTAGGCGCAACCAGTTGCCAAGATAGGTTTGTGTCTTCGATGGCAAGCCAACATTGGTGAACAACTGAGGGACGGGGAAGAAGTACTGCTCTCGCGGTTTGCCAGTACAGGCAAAATGCTTCTCATCAAGAGCTTCAGCGACAGAGAGCCAGGTGGGAGAGATTGGCGGGAGAAGTGTATGAACTGGATAAATCATTTTTCGAGATACTACGGCCAACATTAACAAATTAAACTGTTAAGATATGTAGATTCATACCAGTTGTTACCGTTCCTTTGCCCTTACCCCGAGCACAAGTAGCCGTCGGGCGCAAAGAGGACACAGCGGCAGGAAGTGCAATTGCGGGGCGCTCGACAGGTTTGAAGGGTATTGTCATTGGACTCTTGAAGTGACCCGTACTTTGTTCCGCCACCGCCTAAATCTTCCTATACTTATCATTTGACGCCACATTTCCTTCCCACACATACGGAAGAACGTCCGGGGCATCGTTGGCCAAAGTGGTAGTGACATTATATTGGGGATCAAGAAGTGGGAGAATTTGGTCAACTCGGACAGCCTGGACTGCGTCCATATCACGAATCAACCACATAGGGATACCGACGCGCATGAGGAGGTCGGCAAGGGCAATGTCATATGTGATACACCCCATGAAGTCATCTCTGTTTTTGGCATCCCAATCAACGATGGAGACAGCTCCCTCGCGCGCGGGTTGCACAATTGTAAAGTAGGCATAAACAGCGACAAGTTCTAGCGCAATGTGTTGGTAGTCGCAGAAGAAGCGAGTAAATCATTTGAAGGGAAGATGAAGGAAGCGGAGATTATTGGAGATTATGGACAACTTGCTCAATTCACAATTATATAAGGACATAGTCTCACTTCGGAAACGAGCTTGTCTGGAAGAGAGAATGCAGATAAGAAAATTCAGAGACCAACTTCGCCGCAATGACATTGCTTGCCCGCCCAAACCCTCGCCAAAAGTTGAGGTCCTCCACCCAGTCCACTACGGCCATTGGGTCCACCCACAACAACGACAGCTGCTCACCAACCTCTGAGATAGGGCAACGTTGAGAATACACGGCAAGTGCACTGCTTCCTTCACTGACATCTGAGGGCAGAGAAGGGGATCTTCGACACCATAGCAATAGTCCGATCGAAGCTGCACAATCTGAGTTGCAGCGCGGGGAGGGAGAGGGAGCCAAGAGGTGTTTGGAGTTGTAATTAAGGCAGCAGCGTGGGGGAGTACGGCGCCATAACGCCCATTGATAGCAGTAATCACTGTCAATTAAACAATTAGCATGTAAAAAGCACTACAAAAAGAGAACATACATTCATTTGGTGCAGCTTGCGCAGTTAGCTACTCAGGTGGTTAAGCAAGTCTTGGTGATATCCTTGGCTGTTCCTACCTTTAAGTGTTTGCAAGAATTAGATAGTACGGTAATCAGACAAATGCAAAACTTACCAAGACCTGGTGTGTGTAATGCCGGACTATAAAGTCCAATCAGTATTGAGAGTTCTCCAGAACATGGGCGCCTCTAGATCGCAGGCATTGTCGTGTCTGCCTGCACTCAAAAGTGGGCATGCAGAGCCCAAAGTGTGCTACTGACAATCATCATGTAGTAGTGGATGACAATTGTCAAGCCACAAGCCCACCTGCATTTTTGAAGGGAGGAAAGGGTTTCAGAGTTTTTAAAAAGCCATTGACAATCGTCAAATGGCAGCGGATGACAATCATCAATGCCGCGGGAGAAAGGGAAACAGGGGAAACAAAGGAGACGCAAATACCCACATGTCAGACATGGAAGTAAAAAAAGCAAGAACAAGCAAAGACGGCAGTTGGACGTCGGACGGCGAGAAGACAGATAAGGAAGACGACAAGATGTGGAAGAGCAAGGATAACAAAGTGTATAGCCAAACAAATCAACACAGCCACCAGATGTGATCACATCTCACAAAGATTGCCTTTCCTCTGTCTTTGACCATCACGTCGTGCGGACTGACAATTGTCAGCCGCCGCCATTTGACGATTGTCAATGGCTCTATCTTCGGATCTGCTATCTGCTTGCATCTGCTCCTTTCTCTCCTCAGATGCCATCCTAGAAACATCGGCCTGCCTTGGAACTACAACTTTGAATTGCACCCAGTAACTCACTATGCAGATTGACGACTGTTGGCTGCCACCATCTGATGATTGTCAATGGTTTCCATATATGCATAGCCCGATCCATACTTATTGCGGCCATCATTCTGAACTTCATGTTCTGTGAGTATCTTATTGACTTTTTGAATGTATGACATTGGCCTGCGGACTCGAGCGCTTGTATTTGTCCTGCCAGGATAGTACTGGTAAACTGTATCGAACCGATTGTTTTATTTCGCCCGCCTCGCAAAGTTCTCCATGATTGAAGGCGGGATGGTCGTTGGGACGGCGGGAACCAATGACTTCTGGACGAGAACTTTCCACAGTTCAAACACTTACATTTATTTAAGAATCCCTTCAAGTTTGGCGCTTGTCACGGCCGGCGTCTACGTTTGGTGAGTATTTGAAGTTTATGGGATACCGACTTCTGGGTTGACCAATTTCTTTCTTCCCAGCTTTCCCCGTGAGCTTGAGCACTTGTATGGTCCGTCCGGACAGTACTTGTGCTCTTCACGGTATATCTTTGTTTATTGCAGTCCCGCCATTTGCTAATTGCGCGAATATTAGGTGTGGGCGGGATGGACGGCGGCGCGTCAGAGAACTAAAGATCTTTGTTGGAGATCCCTTGCATATATTAAAGGCCTACATTTATCTTAGGACTTCTACAACATTTGGGACCTGTTCAGGCCGCCTGGCACAGATAATGAGTATGCGAAGTTTGGTCTTTACACAATTGGGCAGTTAACATCTTTCTCATCTTCAGCTTCTTCCTGTGGCCTCAAGCACTCATATGCGTCCATCCTGGACAGTACTTGTGCTCTTCAAGGTATGTCTGTCTCCAATACAGTCCCGCCATTTGCTAATTGCGCAAATATTAGATCTGGGCAGGATGGACGGCGGCGCGACGGGACATCGATGTACCAGACCTTTATTTCTAGCACTAATCATATGTCTACATTACAAACATACAATCTACAAAGTCTTGGGAGTCTGTTGTTGTCCAGTAAAGTTTTGGAGTTTTGGGTCCTTATATGCAATATTGTATTCCACTGTGTTATTGCATTCTCAAAGATTCTTGTTTCTATAACATGTACTTCCGTTTCTTGGTGTTCTTAATTTATCAGATATTATTCTGCTATCCTACTTTGAGTCCTTAAGCACGCCCAAGCAAGCAGAGGTCTTAATTGTAGTCTGTTTGGATGCTCGGCAATCTCGGGCGAGGCTCTCAGTGTCACTTCACATGATGTCAAGTCATGTTTACAGTGACGCAATCACCATCGTCCTTCCACCATGGATGACAACCTGGAGGCGGGGACATGCCCAGGGCATGACAATTGTCAGCCCTGCTACTTTGACAATTGTCAAGTAGCCGTGTCGACGTTTCTGATAGGGAAATGACGATTGTCAGTCTCTACTGCTTGATAATTGTCAGCAGTTTTTTGACTATCATGGACGACCAACCACGGACGACCGCCAAGCCTTAGGACCTCCTCAAATGTTCTGCCATCGATGGCTCCAGCCGTTATCTCAGATATTTCTTGGGAATCTGACAATTGTCAGCTCCTGCTGCATGACAATTAACAGCAGTTTTTTGCTTTTTCCGGAATGCCACACCACCACGGACAACCGCTCAGGACTTAGAACTCTCTAGAACGTTCTGTCATTGATAGATGGATCCATCACCATTGGACGAGGTAGGTACCTTTAGGCCAGATGTTCCTCATTTCTTCCTAACTTTCTGCCGTAGATTCTCATGCGCCCGTCTTTGCATTGCCGTTGGCAGCTTTTTGGTGATTATACTCTGCATATATTTTTTCCCTCGCTAACTGCCTGCAATAACAGCATATGGTGCATTATTCAAGCCACATGCAACTCCTCAGCTTTATCAATTGCATCCCAAATTAGCAGTTCACACTGGTATGTCTTGTATGTTTTCCATTTCTGTTTCCCGTCTGACATGGTATAAAAGTTTGATCATGTCCAACTGCTCATTATTCTCTGCATGCCTCCCAAACGCACTTGAGCTGACACCGTTACTGAGGGCACTGCTCGTGGTGGGACCTCTAAGCCCGCTGCTAAACGCGGTCGGGGTGGACGAGCCAGAGCCGCTTGTGCTTGTGCTCGTGGTCGCAGTGATCACAGTAGTTGTGGTCGCTTGCGGGCCACATCTCCACTTGATTTTGACAAGGAGATCAAACAGGAAGTTGGTTCTGGGGACAAGGACAAAATCAAAGAGTTTTTGAGTCGCCCTGCAAGCGAGCCGGAGGAAGACATCCTGGACTTGGATGACGGCACCTCCTCTATTGACACGCTTGAGCCCATCAACGACAACACTGACAAGGACAGCGAGGACCACTGAAAGGCCTTGCTTGGTAGGTTCTACGTTGATTGGTATACATACATACTAACCTATTCATTAGTGCGCAAGTCGAAACGCTGGACTTCTGCGACCTACAAGCATTTCTTGGAACCTGTTGTTTACTATAACGAGAGGATTGGGAAATGGGGGATGCGCTTCATCTGCAAATACACTGGGCGAAGGCCTCGGAGTTTTTGGCAAAAACCCCGGTTAAAGAACCTCAAGAGTTTTAACGATTTTTTTAGGTTAAAACGATTTTCAAACTATTTTAACATTCTTTGAAGTATTTTGACCAAAGATTTGAGTAAAATTTGTCTTAAAAATATTAGTAAGAACACTGAAAGCCAAATTAGGAAATTTCAGAGTAGTTTTAAGGTTAAAATTAGATTAAAATTATCAGAACTTATATTTTAATGAGTTTAATATGGTTTTTAGCAAAAAAGTCACAAAGAAATCAGAAAGAATCTAGTTAAAACTTTGAGAAGATAGTCAGGAGAGATTTTATGATATATTTAGAGAGTATTAATAAATATTTATAAGGGAATTTTTGATGAGAATATTAGAAAAGAGGTTCAGAGGATTTTGACTGAAGAAAAAGATGAAAATTGTGTAAAGAATTGTAAAATGCAAAACTAAGAGATCTTTAGAGAATTTCCGCCATCGTAAGGTGAAATTTCTTAAAAAGTGTTTCAAGAGTTTTTGATGAAAATAGAACTAAAAAATAGAGTGAAAAGTAAGGTGAAAACGTCAAAACCAAAAGCGCGATAATACAAGAAGTACTGTCATCAGTGCAAGGTCACTATACTCAACACAAGGCCCAGGCAAGGAGTACTGCAGTCAATGCGAGATCAACACCGGCAACGCAAGGAGTACCACAGTCAATGCAGGGTCAATGCTGTCAATGCAAGGAGTACCACAGTCAATGCGAGGTCAACACATTGACCACGGTACTCCTTGCATTGATCTTGTGTTGAGTGTGTTAACCCGCATTAACTGTGGTACTCCTTGTGTTGCCGGTGTTGATCTCGCATTGACTGCAGTACTCCTTGCCTGGGCCTTGTGTTGAGTATAGTGACCTTGCACTGATGACAGTACTTCTTGTATTATCGCGCTTTTGGTTTTGACGTTTTCACCTTACTTTTCACTCTATTTTTTAGTTCTATTTTCATCAAAAACTCTCGAAACACTTTTTAAGAAATTTCACCTTACGATGGCGGAAATTCTCTAAAGATCTCTTAGTTTTGCATTTTACAATTCTTTACACAATTTTCATCTTTTTTTCAGTCAAAATCCTCTGAACCTCTTTTCTAATATTCTCATCAAAAATTCCCTTATAAATATTTATTAATACTCTCTAAATATATCATAAAATCTCTCCTGACTATCTTCTTAAAGTTTTAACTATATTCTTTCTGATTTCTTTGTGACTCTTTTGCTGAAAACCATATTAAACTCGTTAAAATACAAGTTCTGATAATTTTAACCTAATTTTAACCTTAAAACTACTCTAAAATTTCCTAATTTGGCTTTTGGTGTTCTTACTAATATTTTTAAGACAAATTTCACTCAAATCTTTGGTTGAAATACTTCAAAGAATGTTAAAATAGTTTTAAAATCGTTTTAACCTAAAAAATTGTTAAAACTCTTGAGGTTCTTTAACCGGGGTTTTTCCCAAAAACTCCGAGGCCTTCGCCCAGTGATAGTAAGTCATGTAGTCTTGCATATTCTACCTTGTCTGACTTGTCTCAGCAACAATGAAGAGTCGGTTCCCCGTCTTTTCTCTGACACTAGCACCAGCAATCTGGTTCGGCATGTCTAGACGTGCAAGGCTCTTGTGGGTAGTCAGCCGTTAATCACCGCCTTTGCACATGGTTTGATGTACTCCCATGGGCGGCTTCGCTATCTTCTTATCAAAGAAGTTGCCCTTTGCGCTCGTCCATTTGCTTTTGTCGAGGACGAACCTTTTCGTAAAATAGTTCGGATGTTCATGCCCAATGCACGTCTCATCTCTGCAAACACCCTCTCGAAGGATGTCAAGGAGGTGTACGACATTACAAAGGCGGTCGTCAAAGACAAACTCAAGGTATATCCATTGCTTTCTGTCAATATCCTCAATCTAATTGTTGGCTATAGGCACTTCCCGGTCGCATTCATGTAGTCTTTAACGGCTGGGCGTCAGGCGGAAAACGGTTGAGCCAAGGTCTTAATGCAATTTTCTTCAATCCCGTGAAGACGGCCATTGATAAAATCAATCTGGACATGGTACCGTAAGTGCTACACTTAGTCGTTTGAGTGAGACTAACTGTTGTATAGTCTGCATGAGCGATACACCACTGGATATTTCGCCAAGCGTACTTACGAGTCCTTGGACAATTTCGAAATGCTGGCAAAACTTCTCGGTCTCTGTGGCGACAACGCCAACACCAACCCAGCAATGGTTCGGGAAATGGGAGAGATGCTGCCACCAAGCAGTCCTGTGGGGGAGGAAACCTTTGTTGGTTGTTGCGGGCATTAGATTGACCTGGGAACCAAGGTATGCTTTATCAACGCTTCATCCTTGGTCTATTCATCTAACCCTTAACAGTCCGTCATGCTGCAATTCATTTCAAAGAAACTTATCAAGAAAGGTCTCGACAATTACAATGTTACCAAGGATTTCAATGAGGAGGGAAATATTTATATTGATGAGGAGGAGGACATGTCCACCCTCACCGACTTCTCGGCTATGGACGAGCAGGACCAGGATTGCGAGGCGGCTATCGAGGGTGAATTGGATGAGTTGATTGCGGCTTTGGAGGAGGTTAAACAGCTGTTGGAGGATGATTGGAAGATTGCGAGAGCAGGTGTCACGAAGGTATGTGCTACGTTCTATCTGTATTTTGGGTCTAACGTCTTCCAGATTATGAAGCTTGGTAACCGTGTGTTCAACAGCCAGGTCATGCAAGAGGCCCTCGCTGCTCAATGTGTCAAGGCAAAGATGAAGCCAAAGAAGATGATTCGAATGGTGGCCACTCGCTGAAACTCTCTCTTCCCCGTCCTCCAACGTGCCCTTGAGCTGCAAGAGCCCCTTGATGCTCTATGCAAACTGCCGGAGTTCAACAAGGTGGCAAAACGGAAACTCAGGAAGTTCAAGCTCACCCCCGGCGAGTGGATTATGATTGAACAACTTAAGGACCTTCTCCATGTATTTACGCCAATGCTCTCTGTAAATTTGTAGTCTAATTCGAGTTTTTAACTGCTTTTTGTGCAGGCTTCAAACCTTATCTGTCGTTCCAAGATTCCGCTCATCTACGAGACCATTCCAACGATGGATGCCTTAGTTGATGCCCTCGACAAAGTGATTATCAACACCGAGAAGCTTGCCGTCATCCGTGCCACCGCCGCCGCTGGTCAAGCAACCATCCTCAAATACTATGCCAAGACGGACGATAACATCATGATTCGAATTGGAATGGGTACGTCTGCTGTTTCCTATTCGTTGCTAGCTCTAATTCTATTATAGTCATGATGCCTCGCTACAAAATGTCGTACTTCGTGTCACAGAACTGGCCGCAAGATTGGATCACCGCCGCTGTGGAACATGTGCGAGATGAATGGTCTCAACGCTACCGACCATTGGTACCAGCTCCGCCACCACCAGCTATTGCTGATCCGGTACATTTTGTATTATCATTTATGCATCTTTATTGATCATCAAGTTACAGGCAGCGACGGCAAATCCTTTCGCGCACATAGCAACCTTTGGACTCAATCAGACCGTGGACGTCTTGGAGGATTACCTGGCAACACCGCCAGTCAGAACTTGTGTCGATCCAGTCCGCTATTGGGCGGCTCTATTGGATGTACCCGACGACAAGGGTAAGACCACAATGACGATGCAAGGAGCCTTGGCGCTGATGGCGCTGGACTTTCTGAGCATGCCGGGTATGCTTTGCTTCTTTATTCCATCTTCTTCTACTGATGATCAGTCTAGCTACATCGACGGATGTTGAACGGATGTTTTCGGTGGCTGGCTTAACGGTCACCAAACATTGTTTCAACCTTTTGGATGAGTCTGTTCGCGCCTGTGTCATGTTGAAGGATTGGTTCAAGTCAGGCCTTGTGCCTATTGAGCAAGTAATTCGGATTTTCAACGAAAAAGCCGCACGGAAAGGTAAATCTGATGAGTAGTTATTACAAAGTGGTTGTTTATGTACAGTTTTATTACAATATTATGTAGCTTGATCTGCGAGTATTTGCGACTCGTTACTGATCCGGATCGTCTTCGAGTACTCGCCAAACTCGCGAGTACTCAACTCGTTTGACTTGCGAGTCAGCGCGGATCGAGTAAGTTCCGGATCACGAGTATGCCCTTTCGGCCTCAAGTACTCAGCTCTCGGATCGCGGGTCTGATCCGAGTATTACTCATTGAGGTCTCTACAGCACAGCAAGATCATCGATCAGGGCCCTCAAGAATTTGAAATACCTACATGAGTTCGCATTGGTCTCCTGAGCATATAACAGGATGCCTGAAAGAAAAGGATAGATGCAACTTGGACAACCATGAACTTCTCATTCCCTGATGACTTCACACCAGCATATATGACTGGGGCGACAAAGCGAAGGTCAACCCAAACAATGTCTCGGCTTGGTGGTTGCTGGTCAAGGGATTGCTTTCCTTGTACGTCGGCGACCAAACCTACAAATGAGGAACAAAGTTGGCAAAAGTACAACATGTCAAGTTTGCAGCGATGACAACAACAATGTAGACTGTACCAAATGTCAGCAAAGAGGTCTAGTAACAAGCACATACCTTGTTTGATGTTCACTAATCTTGCTAGGATCTGCAGGACGAGTAGCGCAGCGTCGAACAAGTTCCAGAATCTGTGAGACATGATGGTGGAAGATGGGCAAGAATGTAAGTATGTATGTTTACGGGAGGTGGGCTCTACATTTAAAATGAGACTACATGTGGTGCACATTAATATAATGAATATGTTGAGATAAAGTTTTTTAGCCTGCAAAAAAACAATTCAGGTAAGTATAGTAGTTTGTCTCCCTTTAAGTCATCCTTTGAGAAAGGTTTTACTTAGTGCTCTACAGTTATATACATATTCCTACCACATACTCTAGTTCTTCAACTCATTCTGAGCCCGCGTCCACTCTAACGCCCCAAACTTGACAGGATACATCGCCTCCCGATGTTTCGTCCTCGCCTCACTCCACTCTGGAAGCACATCCTTCAACTCGGGACGTGCTTTGACCACATCCTCCTTGAGCGCGATCGCGTATTCCTCCTCATACGCTCCCAATACTCCATACACGAACAACGCGGACGGGTTATCCAACGTCGCGACCCAATCAGCTATCGCCTTCAAGCGATCCCGCTCAAACACAAGTCGCTCTTCCGCTGTCTGCGGGTACGCGATCTCTCCACGCCAGGCAAGCGCGAGCCATGTGCTCTGCAGGTCACCGATGGTGAACGGGGTATAACACATCGTAGAGCAGATGAACGCGAGGCTGGGGTTGTGCGCGTTCAAAATGTAGCGGTGCAGCGACGGGATACGATGCGGCGTCGGTGGGGGAGTCATGAGCGACTGGAGCTCCTTCTTCTCGTTGAGGAGGTGCACGAACTTGGGATGCGGCTCGTATCCGGTACCGATGAAAACTGTATCGATATCGGATATGATGGTACCGTCTTTGAGCGTAGCGGTAATCTTGTCGTCTGGGCCTAGCGCGTATTTGACGACCGGCGCGACGTCCTTGATGCGTTCATTGGGAAGACTAGGAAATCCGGGGAAAGCGGGGCGTCGAATACTGCGGTACACCGGATCTTGGGCGACGGCCGCGAGTTGCGCGGCAATATCGTTGGAGGAGTTAGCATTACCAATGACCAGAGCGCGCTACTTGGTGGTTAGACAATGCGAACCATAGAACGTAGGAGCGTACCTTTCCCTCGTAACCCTTCGCTCCTCTCCACCATTTCGCGTGGATCGCAAGGTTCTTCGCCCTGAGCTCTTCTACACCCTCCGTCTCTGGCCAAACCACATTGTCGTACCATCCAACGGCAACGACCACCGCGTCCCACGTCTCTTGACGAGCTTCCCCGCCAGTATTCCAGTCGTTGAAGCTAACATTCCAGCCACGACCGTCTGGGAGTTCATCCACAGATGTAATCTCCGTGTTCAGTCTGATATGGCCGCTCTTCAAATACGGGTCCGCGAATGCGCGAAGGTAGTGATAGGTCTCGACGAGAGTAGGGAACGGTTGATGAGGCGTAGAAGGCGGCTCGGGAAATGGATATTGGGAGAACGAGAGAAACTCGGGGAGGACGTTGCCCACTAGACCAGGATACGCCGGTGAGGGCCATCGGGGCTTGGTATCTCCCTCCTTGGGGTCATCCAAGTACCTGGCAATTTCCTTGAGTTTTTCGGTGCGAGAAAGGGCGCGATTGGGCTCACCATACACCGCCAACGTCGTCCCTTCGTTCGACGAGCTCAACGCGCTCAAATTGGCCCCGATCAGTCAGATTTCGCAGTGACACGAGCCCAGCGGGTCCGCCGCCAATAACCAGGATGCGCTTCGGGGTCATGGTGGTTCTGGATAGAGAGGGTTTGAAGCAAAGAGTGAAAATTGGACGATCATGATGGTGATAGACTAGAGGATGATGTCGCAATTTGCCGAAATCTCACGAACTTAGCCTGGCGTGGTCTCGACCGCCATGTTGCCCTTGAACCAACGCTTCATTCGTGTCTTTTCTTACGGTCAGACTGTTCCATTCCTCGGGTCTCTCTGTTTGAACTGTATACGGTTTTCGGTTTCACACAAGTCGGTTTTTGTTCTCAGCACCATCAGTGGGTCCCGGTCTTGTGCCTCTGGCATTACGCCAGACGTGTCTAGGTGGCTTCTTTAGCTCCCGCCAAAGGCGGGAGTCGTGACAGCGAGGTGTATGTAGTCGATTTGTAAGTGCGGTAGGGCTGGGTAGAAGACGAGAAACAAGTCAAGTACACAAGGGAGTGACTTTCGAGGTAGCAGTTGTATCCTGGCAGAAAGAAATGCGGCGACGGCTGCATAGATAAATTAATAACCAAGTCGAGGAACAGTGAATGCATTTACCCATACCTGTTTCTCAGAAACTCATTGGCATAACATCTCGGCACGGCGCGTTTTTAATGTCCCTTACCAGCGCTGATCCTAAGATAGATCTACGCAAGGCAGACAGCGATATCCGCGTTGAGCGCCGCCAGATAGATAAGGGGCGCCTTGGAGAATGCGCTTGCGTAGTACGTCTGGGAAGGCTCCCACCATCCTCGTCCAAGACGTTACTCTGCGACCACGGGGAATTGCCCACCAAGAGGTCACTCGGGAGCTCTAAAACCTCCTTGGCCAACCACTCGCTAGGATCCTCCGTCCACTCAACGTGCAAGATACCTCTCTCGACGGTGGACACGACGAACCTGTCCTCCGTGTTTAGCTCCATTAGCTTCTGATTCACCCAGTCCTTCAAGTTTCCGATCGTCACTAGTTCCATCCCAGGGAGCCGACCCTCTGCCTCGTAGTAGACTCTCACAAGCCTGGGCTTCTGAAAGAACCGCATCAAACTCCGCCTCTTTTCCTTGACCAATCTATACTTCCTGACGGGCAAGGGCACGAACATGTCCTGCCAGCACTTGCCCTTGATCGGTGAGTTTAACAGTTTCTCGAAGAACTCCCCCCCGTTGAGGGTACTCGTCCATAACGGCTTGCAGCAGTCCGACATTAGAGATGAACTACGCGTCATCAGGAAATGATGTATACCGTCAAGACGTCGCTCACTGTTGTGGCGTGTAGGAACCGTGAAACAAGCTGTCACCATATCAATCGCCGCGTTTACTAAGGATGCCTCTCAGTAAACGGGGTGACAAGGAAAGGCGCGTTGAAATCAAGTAAGTATCGAATCGCGATGGAGGTAGTAAGATGGTGAACCTCGGTCCGTTTTCATCAACACTCTCCGGCCCGAGTATCCCGAGTTCGCTTTGTCGCCGGTCGTGTTAAGTCATAGAAGCTGTCGCATGAGTTGAGGAGAAGCTCATGCTGTCCACGTCGCGTCTATCCTTTTCTTTCAGGCGTCTGTTTCATGCTCAGGAGACCGATGCAAAACGTGTGCTCATGTAGGCTCCTGCTTGTCTATCCAGTATTTCAAATTCTTGATGCCCTCCCTGATCGATGATCTTGCCGTCGCTCAAGAGCGCTCAAGGTCGCTCAATGCCCTTGCTTTGTGTAGGTCTTCCACCAGAAACTTCTATTTTCAATGAAGCGAACCAGATGCTGAGCCCTGGCAGGAAGTGTGGAACGAGAAAGAAGTAGACGGAAGAGGCCGTCGAAAAGAGTAGAAGAACCAAGAGTGCCGTCCGAGACAGTCTTGACTCCTCGGTGGTGGATGGTGGGTGCCACGTTGATGTACAATGTAGTGAGCTCTTAGAACCATGATAAGCGTTATTTTGGATGGTGTAAGTCACCGGATTGGCGAATTCGGTTTGCAATTTGATTGCAGCACCTCCAAATCCTTCATTTTTACTAACTCTTTCGAAGGCTCCGAGCAATGTGCCGTTGCGGGCTACGCGTTCTCGCCTATCCCTAAGGTCTTATTTGTTTGCCAACTACTATCTACTGCCCGAATCCACGAAAAGGATTTGCTCGACGTCTACCTCAACAACACGTATCGCCGAGTGCCCACCGTCATTCCACCACCACAGCTGTCCGTTTTAAATGATCTCATCCTCGACTCCAATACTACTCTCTTATGCATCCTTAGACCGCGATTGCTTTTCATCAATGTCACCGTCATGCCGGCTCAGCGCACGGTTCCAAAATCTATGCAGAACGTACTTGTAACTCACCTGGGAACGGTTATGTTGTGGGCTTTCATTGGAGTCATATTTGCCCTCATCGCCCCGGAAATCTAGCACCAGCTCTCGACGAATACCTAATCCACCATGACCACCTCCACCATTGATAGTCGACATCGATCGGTCCAAAGATTCCATGTCTGCAGGCCAATAAAGAGAGGTCCGCACACGGTGCGAATGTATTGCTTGTGGAGCACGGGGGTCAGGACAGCTGTCTTTCCAGGTCGATGTCTGCGTACATTCGTCAAACAACGACCTGGTGTTCTATCCGCATCGTGTTGGGTAGGCTCTCACAGTTTTTTGAACTACTTGGATTACTGACCTTTTAAGGGCTTGGCGAAAGGCGACGCGCGCCGGACTACTGGTTAAACCGTCCAAAGGCGGTAGGCGAGAATTCCACTCGCTTCAAGGACTGGATCGTTCTATCGTTCGACCTGAGCATCTATTCCCGCAGAGGGGCTTCCTTGGACGGTAAACATTTTCCTGTCTGTATGATGAAGGTACTGATTCCGGTTTAGTGTCGTTGAATATATATGATACGGACAGTTCTGAATTTCCAATAACAGCAAGGTGATTTGCGACGGCGCTTACCAGCATAATGGTGCCCATTCTCTCGTCTCAAAGCGCCGTCGTTACCGGGCTCTGGGCTGTTCCCGTGCGTTTGATTGCGATACATCATCACTTCTCCAGATGTACAAAGCGTCTTTGAAGAATACACTGCTGGAGCGAGCGCCTGGCTGATCAACAACGCGACCAGACGTGTTGGTGTGTTGTCTATCAACAGGATTCACGTGTTTCTGGTTCCAACTCCGTCGCCAGGCGAGGCAAGGCGGCGTAGGAGGTTTTGTCAGAGCATTGGACGGGCTGTCCTGTACAAAGAGGCGCGCTCTCTATCGACAGAGATGGACAATTGAAGACTGAGATGAAGTTCAATGTATGTGATTTGTTACCACCACGTATGGTCCCAATCTTGGTCCCAGCGATAGTCCTTGGTGTGACGATGTGCCCTTTCCTCAATGTACGCGTCACCCTTGATGCCATGGGAGATCCTTAGTCTGTTTTACGAGCCTTCCACTCGTTAATGTCATGAACGAGAAGATCATGACTATCGCGTTCTACCGGCAGTGGATCTCCTTCATCAGAATCGATGCTGCAGCTCCTGTGTACGAGGGAAACATATGTTCGTTTCTGCAGACCGATTCAATATTGTTCACCCAGATAGAAGTGGCGATTGAAGTGCTGGGGTTGGGTTTCGAAAGAGAAACAACGAACTCCTGACTTACGCCAGCTTGAGAGTCGTGACGGGCAGTCTTTCTACGTTGCGCCGCATTCAAGAGTTAGAGACTCTACTTACCAGTATTCGAAAAAGTGCTGGAATGATTGAGAAACTTACTGTGCACAGACTCCTCTTGACTGTCGCCGGCTGAGTAGTAGAAGGAGTCGGTGATGTCCAAGACTGTGGACCGCATCCCCAATCGGGGGTCGTAGAGCGATTGATTCCCCAAAGTCGTTCGCCTTCCTCCCGGTGCTGCTGCAGTATATGCAGAGGTGAAACACCGCCCTCGGCGTTCACAGCTCGTCCTTAGCGCTATCCAAGATCATACTCTGCGACTGCGGGGGATTGGGATCGAGCGAGCCCCACCAACCAGTTTCCCGGAAGCTCCAAAATCTCCACTCACTGGGATCCTCCGTCCACTCGACATGCAAGATTCCCCGCTCGACTGTGGATCCAAACAACGAATCGTTCCCCCTCATTCAATTCGACAAATTCCCACTGCAAAACCATCTTCAAGGTATCGATGGTCACCGGTCCTGCCCTTTCGGCACTATATACTTTTTCGTAGTCGACTCTCACGAGTTTGGGCTTCCTCTTGAAGATACCCAGGAACCTCCGTCTCTTTCTTGACGTATCTGCGCGCGGAGATGGGCAAGGAGATGATCAGGTCCCACCAGCAGTCACCTTTTGTCGATGGCGAGCAGTACATTTTGTGGTAGACCTCTGCCAGCTCGAGAGTGCTTATCCACAGCGGCGGAGCAGTTGTTCTGGTGCGACATTGAGCTACATGAAACTTTCTCGTGCACTACGAAGTCGCTGCTCACCGAATCAATGTTTGTTTAACTTCACAAAGATGGCCAAATCGACGAGACAGGGAGACTACGAAGTGTCCGAAGGAGAAGAGACGCGACAGAATAGTATCATCCGTCTCAAATACAGCGGGACAACCAGTAAGTCCTGGCGAAGGGATCCCTGTCGACGCTATCTTCAAGTCTGCTTAATAGGCCGAGTGATGAGGATTCTTAGGGTTGTTGTTCCTCAAGAAAAGGTTTGCTGAATGAGCTTTGTTTCCTTGTGGGAGACGAACATGGTGGTCATGTTTGAAATGCGATCGCGGCAAATCCAAGCAGTTACAAATACTGCAAGAGCGCACCAAGACGTCTTGGCTTCCGACACGAGGCCGCTCTACCTTCGTCCGAATCAATCAATGAGGGTGGCCTCGACCTCGAGTCGGCGAGCACCCAAAAACCAGGACTTGACCTTGATCCATCCTCTCTCCATATGCGAGCCTTTGTGCCCGAAGAACTTCGGCTATTGGTGACCATTACATGCAAGTCGTGGAGATGAGGCATAACGAGTTTGGCAGGCATGATGGTAGTCTCCCGTAGGCAGACTCGATCGCAAGCAGAACTTGCGTATAGCGCATGACGGCGGTACAGAGGCCGATCACGATTAACCCATTCACAAGTTTGGAATGTAGCGCGTTCTTTGGCGTCGTCGTTCGTGTTAATGTCAGCGTTAGCCTTTTCGATCCAGGTTCTTGCAGAGTCTAGAGCGGTTTGAGTCGGAGGAGGTTCTATAAGTAACGCGTCTCCATTCACAGACGGCCGAGAAGAAGATTTCTTCCCAAGAATTTACTCTCTGTCCCTTTGAAGCGTGTGCGAGGTCATGGTGGTCATGATGAAAGCCCGATCGTCTTGTACCACCATCACGTCACCCGAGCTTGCTCATTACCTCCTTGGATACCGCTGCTATCAGTATATTGAACAGATCTCATTCCTAGAATGATATCTTCAGTGCGAGGAAAGGTACCGTCGCATGAGTGGACCTTGAATGCTCTTCTTATTGTCAGCATGGTGTGCAATCTTCCGTACTGTTCCACACTTCCCTCCATTACTGAATCGAGCACGCGCTGCAAACTTAAACACAGCTACAGTCAACCATACCCAAAACAAACGATGTAGCAATCATTCTGTAATAAGGACACTTCAAACCTTGACGAACAGTAATAGTACATATCACAAACACAACACGGCAAAACTACTTCCACAAGGCCTCCAACTCCGAATCGTACGCCGAGCCCAAGTATTCGTGGCAGATGTACCTGTACGCAGCCCACTTCTCTTTGATCAAATACCCCCACCTGTGATTTTTTTTGAAGGCAATCAAGCGATTCTTCCAGTCATGACGCTCTTCGCAAATCCTCACCACCTCCAAAATGTTTGTCAGCTTCACGCTGACCCCCTCATCGAAAGGCACATATGAGATGTGGTAGTCAGACACGTAGTAGTACCTGTGAAACTTGGATATCCTGTCCTCTTCTGCCAATTCTTGGAGGTAGTTGTAGAACCTGTCCAAACTGTCCTGGGTATGCCCTCTGTGGTCAGAGTGCAACACGTCGTTGACAAACTCGCTGGGACTCGCAAATGCGGCCGAGTAGCAGAAAGAGTCGGTGAGCCTAGCGATGCACTCCATCTCCAGCCGCGTGGGCCGCAACGCCCTGTGGTCCTGAAATAGCCTCCGGAAATATCCAAGGCAGGCGCCCGCCTGCGCGTTACGCTCCGCCAGGACGACGATGAGCGCCTTGATGGATGCGCCAGTGTAGGAAACTGTCGGGGTCGTAGTGAGCGATTCCCCAGAGCCACTTGTCCTCCCGCGGATGCTTTTGGAGTCAGCGGAAAATACACAGAGGTTATACACCGCCAGCGGCGGGTAACCAGCATTCACCAATTGGTCCTTGAATTTCATAGACTTGCCCTTGCCGCTGGGGCGGTCCCTCGCATCCTCATCCAAGATGGGACGAGAGGGATTGGGGCCAAACCCCACCAAAAGGCCTTTCGGGAGCTCCAGAATCTCCGTGGCCGACCACTCGCTGAGGTCCTCCGTCCACTCGACATGCAAGACCCCTCGCTCGACTGTGGAAACGACGAACCTGTCCTCCTTGTTAACCTCAATAATCCTCGCCTCCACCCAGGCCTTCAAAGACCCGATCGATACCAATTCGATCTTGGGCAGCCTGGCCTCTCCTTTGTACAAGAGCCTCACATATTTGGGCTGCTTGAAGAACCGAATCAACCCCCGCCGCTCCTCCTCGACCAATTTGCGCGCGCGAACGGGCAAGGCCACGACCAAGTCCTGCCAGCACCCGCCTTTCATCGACGAGGTCCACTTTCTCTGGAGGACCTCCCCCGGTTCAAGGGTGCTTGTCCACAGCGGCTGGTTGTAGTTGTTCGCCTGCATCATCAGGGAAAGTCTCTCGTAGAGCACTAGTTCGCTGCTCACTGCTGTGGCGTTTGGAGACCTTGAAGGAGCCATCACCACATGCTCGTTTCCCACGTACCACACCCTCTATCGCCGCCATTTCAATGTAGATTGATGGTGGCTCTCAGCATCACCAGTGGGTGCTGATCTTGTGCCTCTGGCATTACGCCACCCGTGTCTAGGTGGCTTCTTCGTGCTGAAGTCAAAGTTCCCGCCAAAGGCGGTTCAAACAGGAGTCGTGACAGCGAGGTTTTTGTAGTCGATTAGTAACTGCGGTGGGGCGCTCCGAGTAGAATACGAGAAACAAGGCAAGTACATGAGGGAGTGACTTCCGAGGTGGCAATTGTATCCTGGCAGACATAAATCCGGCGGCGACTGCATAGATAAATTAAAAGCCAAGTTGAGGAACAGTGAATGCATTTACTCTTACCTGCATGGCGCGTCTTTATTGTCCCTTACCAGCGCTGATCCTAAGATAAAAATACGCAAGGCAGACAGCAATATCCGCGTTGAGCGCCGCCAGATACGCGATGTGCGCTTTGATCGATGCGCTTGCGTAGTATGTCTAGGGAGGTGCCCGACATCCTCGTGCAAGGTGTTAGTACTCGGGGGATTGCCCACCAAGAGTTCACTCGGGAGTTCCAAAACCTCCCTGGCCAACCACTCGCTGGGATCCTCCGTCCACTCGACGTGCAAGACGCCCCTCTCAACCGTGGACACGACAAACCTGTCCTCCGTGTTTAGCTCCATTATCTTCTTATCCAACCAGTCCTTCAGGAATCCAATTGTCACCAGTCCCATCTTAGGGAGCCGACCCTCCGCCTCGAAATACTCTCTCACAAGCCTGGGCTTCTGAAAGAACCGCATCAACCCCCGCCTCTTTTCCTTCACCAGTTTATACTTCCTGACAGGCAAGGGCACGAACATGTCCTGCCAGCACTTGCCCTTCGTCGGCGAGGTCAACATTTTCTGAAAGACCTCCTCCCTGTCGAGGGTACTTGTCCATAACGGCTGGTAGCAGTCCAACATTAGAGAGGAACTACGCGTCATCAGGAAATGTTGTATACCGTGAAGACGTCGCTCACTGTTATAGCGTGTAGGAACCGTGAAACAAGCTGTAACCATTTATCAATCTCCACGTTTACCAAGGACGCCTCTCAGTAAACGGGGTGACAAGAAAAGGCGCGTTGAAATCAAGTAAGTATCGAATCGCGATGGCGGTAGGAAGCTGGTGAACCTCGGTCCATCACGTTTTCATCAACACTCCCCGGCCCGAGTTTACGATTCCCGTGATTTCTTCTAAGAGTCCGCTTTGTCGCCGGTCAGAGGCTGGTGTGAAGTCATCGGGAAAGCTGTTGCATGAGTTGAGGAGAATGTCATGTTGTCCACGTCGCGTCTATCCTTTTCTTTTAGGTGTCTGTTCTACTTATGCTCACTGGGAGACCGATGTGAACGCAACACGTCCCTATGTGTGCTCATGTAGGCTCCTGTTTGTCTAGCCAGCATTTCAAATTCTAGAGGCCCTGATCGTTGATCTTGTCTATCAGTCTCAGACTGTCGAGGTCTGTTGTGGGTCCTCTAAATCCAGCGGAATCCCTCCTCAGGTCAGTGCAGATCTTCCAAAAGAAAAGGACTCGACCTGGACGTGTGATCGTTGATAGTGTGTCGGTCAAACCCTTGTATTCTCAACTCCTGCAAGCAAAGAAGGACAGGATTTCAGGCTCTGATGGGTATGCAAGCGCTCACTACTGAATGGTCGACATCAACAAATCTGAGAGGTAAAACCTGGTAGAGGTCAATTAGCTCAGGTGTCGAAATTCGGATTTGACGACACGCTAGTGATGCCACCGCGTCCTTGAGCACACTAGGCTTCAAGGTCCATTCGCGGATATCTTTGGTGAGAGAACTCAACTTGAAGGTACCGCCGCATGAGTCGGCTGTTCTCATTGTCAGCATGGTGTTCAATATCTTTCGTACTTTGCCACACTCTGAACCGATGACACGCTGCAAACTCAAACACAGACTTGACAATACCTACATTTTGACATTACCTACTTTACTGAGGCTACATTCATAACCATAACCTCTCATACAGCACCAGGTCGTTGCTCGCTGTTGTGGCGTTTGGAGACCTTGAACAAGCCATCACGACATGCGCCGGACTGCTCATTTCCCACGTACCATACCCGCTATCGCTGCCCTCTTATCCTGGATTGATGGTGGCTCTCAGCACCATCAGTGGGTGCTGATTTAGAGGCAATTCTATCCTGAGAAATCCGGCGACGCCTGCATAGTAAATGAATAACCAAGTCAATGAACTGTGAGTACATTTACCGACACCTATTTCTCATCTACTCATCATCCGCGTTGAGCGCCGCCAGATAGACGATGACCGCCTTGATGGATGCGCTTGTGTAGTATGTCTGGGTAGGTGCCCGGAATTTTCGTCCAAGACGTTACGCGGGGAATCGCCCACCAGGAGCTCACTCGGGAGCTCCAAAACCTCCCTGGCCAACCACTCGCTGGGATCCTCCGTCCACTCGACGTGCAGGACTCCCCTCTCAACCGTGGATACGACAAACCTGTCCTCCGTGTTCAGCTCCATTATCTTCTTATTCACCCAGCCCTTCAAGGTTCCGATCGTCACTAGTCCCATCTTAGGGAGCCGACCCTCCGCCTCAAAATACTCTCTCACAAGCCTGGGCTTCTGGAAGAACCGCAAGAACCCCCGCCTCTTTTCCTTGACCAATCTATACTTCCTGACGGGCAAAGGCATGAACATGTCCTGCCAGCACTTGCCCTTAATCGGCGAGTTTAACATTTTCTCGAAGACCTCCCCCCCGTTGAGGGTGCTCGTCCATAACGGCTTGCAGCAGTCCGCCATCAGAGATGAACTATGCGTCATCAGGAAATGATGTATACCGTCAAGACGTTGCTCACTCTTGTGGCGTGTAGGAACCGCGAAACAGGCTGTCACCATTTATCGTTTTCCACGGTGACCAAGGACGCCTCTCAGTACACTGTTCAGTTTCAAGTGAGTAGCGAGTCGCGGTGGAGGTAGAGAGATGTTAAACCTCGGTCCATCACGATTGTGACATCAACACTCCCCGGCCCGAGCATCCCTCCCCGATTTTCATGATTTCTTCTAAGTAAGAACACACAATTTCGCGCACTGAGGCTTTGCCGCCGGTCACTGCGAGCGCCAGCGAGCATACATAGTCTCCCACAGTAGCATTACTCGCAACTAGAAATCGACTGAGCGCCGCTAGACTAGTGCTCAACATCCTAGATCTGTAAGCTCATTGTGGCGTCTTTTTTCCCGATCAAGTAATGATATTGCGGCAAATTTCTGATACAGCCTGATACTAGGAATATTCTGCGACCATCAACAATTATCACTGGGCGTAACCTACACCCACATCCGTCGCATGCTATTTTCCTTCCCTTTGCAGTCATGCGTGCTGTGACGCGTCGCCTTCTGCGAGAGCGGTACAGTGGGTGCTGGGATGTCTTGACGAAGGGCAGAGAGAGGCGAGGCGCGTCTTGCGGGTGACCTTGCCTTGATGGACGAGACAGACCGCTGGGGTTTAACGAACGTTATGGACTGCTTTCCAGAGACTGCGCGCGCGCGTCCTGCAGGCGTCGGAGTGCCGAGCTCACAAGAAGGCGTGCCTCGGCGGGTAGACGGGGGCGTAGAGCTGGTCGGAGTAGTGGCGAGATGTTTGCCGTCCAAAAGCCGAAGGGGCGTTACTTTCAAAGGAAGGGCGGAGCGGCTGAGCGCTCTGACTGGAATACGAGAAACAAAACGAGTAGATGAAGGAGTGACTTTTGAGTTGGCAAATGTGTCTTGGTAGACGGAAATCCGGGCTTTGGACGGCTATATACTACCATCGATAACCAAGTCGAGGAACAATACAAGGGCGTACCTGTTTCTTGACCCGTCTCTGCGATGCCGGTGATTTATACCGCAGCAGTTCATTGTACGACCTCTGCAGTCGCTTGAAGTTTTCGTCGCGTACGACTGCCTCCTTTTTCAGCCTCTCATTCTCCCTTTCCAGCGCATGCATGCGCGACTGCCAGTCCAAGGGCTGAGGCGATGGCGAGAGAGTCGGCACGGTCAAGGGCGACGAGCGCGGCGTGGAGACCATCAGGATAGTGGACGGCGAGATGATGACTGGGGGCGAACTGGATTTGAAGCGCGCAGAGTCGCGGCTGGAAGACTCCTTGGATTTCCGTCCACGTCGTGCACCGAGAAAGTCCTTCAAAGTCTTCATGTTGGACTAGAAAAAGAGCGGAATTGCAAACGAGTGATGGTGGTGTAGAGCAGACCTTGGAAGTAACGTGACTCGCTTGTGCCGTGACACAGTGGCGCAGAGTCCGGACGCCAGACGCGTAAAGTTGACGATGTGTCTGCGGATTGCGAGAGCTCAGCCAGTGTATGAACCTTCAAATAGCTTCTCGGCCAGTAAGCCCACTGCCAGCTCGCGACCTCAACTTTGAAGCGGCGGGTCAACCGGGGTTGGAAGCTAAGTAGTCCGCAAAAATGCTCAAGCAGGCAAGGTTCAGTGATCAGTTACTTGTGATTCTCGGTCTAAACGACCTCAGTACTCTCCTTTATACCTGCCCCACCGTGCCATCTTGCTGGGCACATACAGTAGGCTCGCAGAAAGGCAGTCTCCAAAGCATCAGTGGCACCACCGATACTACAGAACTATATGTTCTGGAATCATCATCAACTTACAGCCGAAAAGTATGGAATGCATACGTGGTTCGAATCCATAACATATTATTCTGTTATACACTTCAACTTTGCCAAACCTATTACTTAGTACCACAACGCCAACACGGAAAACCTACTTCCACAAGGCGTCTAATTCCGAATCGTACGCCGAGCCCAAGTATTCGTGGCAGATGTACCTGTACGCAGCCCACTTCTCTTTGATCAAATACCCCCACCTGTGATTTTTTTTGAAGGCAATCAAGCGATTCTTCCAGTCATGACGCTCTTCGCAAATCCTCACCACCTCCAAATGTTTGTCAGCTTCACGTTGACCCCCTCATCGAAAGGCACATAGGAAATGTGGTAGTCGGACACGTAGTAGTACCTGTGAAACTTGGATATCCTGTCCTCTTCTGCCAACTCTTGGAGGTAGTTGTAGAACCTGTCCAAACTATCCTGGGTATGCCCGCGGAGGTCAGAGTGCAACACGTCGTTGACAAACTCGCGGGGACTGGCAAATGCGGCCGAGTAGCAGAAAGAGTCGGTGAGCCTAGCGATGCACTCCATCTCCAGCCGCGTGGGCCGCAACGCCCTGTGGGTCTGAACTATGTGCTTGAACTCTGCAAGGCATACATCAAATGCCGTTTCATTCTCCGCCAAATGCACGATGAGCGCCTTGATGGATGTGCTGGGCTGCTGGGATAGTATGTCGAGGTCGTCACGGTGAGGGATTCTCCGGAGCCGCTCGTCCTCCCCCTGATGCTCTTGGAGTCGGCGGAGAATACACAGAGGTTAGACACCGCCAGCGGCGGGTAACCAGCATTCACCAATTGGTCCTTGAATCTCATAGACTTGCCCTTGCCGCTGGGGCGGTCCCTCGCATCCTCATCCAAGATGGGACGAGAGGGATTGGGGCCAAACCCACCAAAAGGCCTTTCGGGAGCTCCAGAATCTCCGTGGCCGACCACTCGCTGAGGTCCTCCGTCCACTCGACGTGCAAGACCCCCCGCTCGACCGTGGAAACGACGAACCTGTCCTCCTTGTTAACCTCAATAATCCTCGCCTCCACCCAGGCCTTCAAGGACCCGATCGATACCAATACGATCTCGGGGAGCCTGGCCTCTCTTCTGTACAAGAGCCTCACATATTTGGGCTGCTTGAAGAACCGAATCAACCCCCGCCGCTCCTCCTCGACCAATTTGCGCGCGCGAACGGGCAAGGCCACGACCAAGTCCTGCCAGCACCCGCCTTTCATCGACGAGGTCCACTTTCTCTGGAGGACCTCCCCCGGTCCAAGGGTGCTTGTCCACAGCGGCTGGTAGTAGTCGTTCTCCTGCATCATTGAAGAAAGTCTCTCGTAGAGCACTAGGTCGCTGCTCACTGTTGTGACGTTTGGGAACCTTTGAAGAAGCCGTCAATATATGCGACTACTCATTTCCCACGTACCACACCCTCTATCGCCGCCATTTCAATGTAGATCGATGGTGGCGCTCAGCATCACCAGTAGGTGCTGATCTTCTGCCTCTGGGATTACGCTAGAACATGTCTAAGTAGCTTCTTCGTGCATTGAAAGTCAGATTTCCGCCGGAGGAGGAGTCGGGACAGCGAGCTTTGATCTGCAGTCAAGTATTTACTGCGGCTGGGCGCTTTGACTTGAATGACAGAAAGCAAGCGAGTAGATGAGGGTGTGACTTTCGAGTTGAAGACGGGACATCCGGTGACGGCTGCATAGATAAATCAATAACCAAGTCGAGCAACAGTGAAGGAAATTACCCGAAATTGTTTCTCAGCAACTCATCATAGGATCTCCGCACCGTTCGAATCATTGCGCATCTTTATTGGTCCTTACCAGCGCTGGTCCTGAGATAGAATTATGCAGGGGCGTCGAGCGCCGTTAGCCCACCAAAAGTTCCTTCGGGAGCTCCAAAACTTCCCTAGCCAACCACTCGCTGGGATCCTCTGTCCACTCGACGTGCAAGACTCCCCTCTCGACCGTGGACACGACGAACCTATCCTCCGTGTTTAGCTCTATAATCTTCATTTCCATCCAAGCCTTCAACGACCCGATCGACACAAGTCCAATCTTGGGAAGCCTAGCGTCTCTTTCGTAATACACCCTCACGAGTTTGGGCTTTCTGAAGAACCGCAGCAACCCCCGCTGCTTCTCCTCAACCAGTTTGCGCGCCTTGACAGGCAAGGTCACGACCAAGTCCTGCCAGCATTTGCCTTTGATCGGCGAGGTCCACATTCGGTGCATGACCTCCCCTGGTTCAAGGGTACTCGTCCACAGCGCCCGACAGTCTTGCGACATACTAGTTAAGCTGTGCGTCATCAGTAACTTTTATCGTTCGTGACCACCAAGTCGCTGCTCACTGTTGTGGCGTTTAGGAACCTTGGATTGAAAAGCCATCAACACATGCTGACGGCTTGTTTGTCAACTTCCCACGCGCCACGCCGGGGTGTGTCCTTCTATCGCCGCCCCCAATGACACCTCACAAGAGACTGTCCAAGTGACACGAAAAATGTCTCCGTCTGGCTTCGCAAAAAGTACATCAGATGCATATCAAATTGGTGAACGCAATGAATGGATCACCTTTTGGTCGTGTACGGCGTTCCATTTCCGCCATGTGCAAGAGTATGTAGTACCAGAGCGCTAAAAGTTGGTCACTATATGCATCACTCTCAACTTGTCATTCAATTTTGAGTTGACTTTCCATGCCATGTAATTAGACGCACGCGTCTGGAGGTGTGATCAAGAGCGAACGTATGCATTGTGCGTATTTCTTATACTCGGTACGTGATTCTGACTTCGCGCTTCACATTCGACTTCTGATTCTGAAAATAAATGAGCAGGTATGCCCCAATAGGTATGTTGATAAAATGTTGGAGTAGGTACGCACCAGGACACCGCGTGGACGGTACTGTTTCTCGCACTGACCAACTAAAATTCACAGATATCCTTCAAGCAAGTGATACATGTTGCTTAATATCAATAGCAGTGGCATTTGAGGAGGTAGTGAACAAGCTCGGCTGACATGATGGTGGTAGCGGTGCAAGACGATCGGCCTTTGATGATGACCACCGTCAAAGAACTATGTTGATGGCGAGTACTTACTTTACTTCGCTATATGAGATCTACTACGTACACAAATGACAGGTTACCCCGGCTGTACCATTATTCCCTGTGTTCTATTGGTATACAATTTGCTGGTATATATACAGACAGTATCATACTGCAGAGATGTTTGAGCTCAACACTGAACCAACATCTCGGTCAGCCTGCATTTACTCGCCGCGGGACTCAACGCAATGACCATCGCAGGCAGGAAACGCACAAAAGATCATGGAAGAACCATCCAGTTCCCACACCCTCTCATGACTTGCCCGAACTCTTCTGCGCCCGCTCAGCCATCTCCTTCTCAACCCACGCTGCAGCACCGTCCACCGCCGCAACAGGGCGCAGCTTGTGCGTCATCAAATACCCTTGAAGACTCGCCATCGAAAACTCGCGCTCTGGAATGACGTCCGCAAACGCATCCGCGAGCTTCTCAACTTGGCGCCGTGAAATCTTGGGGCCCTGGCTGCTGTGACGGCTGCCCACAAAGGTGATGGACGACGCAGCGGATAATAGTGGAGAAGAAGGCGCTGAATCGCTTGACTCGGATGCAGTATTGGAAGAGTACCCCGAATCCTGCTCGTCGTCATCGTCATCGTCGTCGGCTTTCTTTGGGATGTAGAAACGCTTGAACAGTTCTCGTGTCTGGTATTTGCTGGAGAGCATGAACTCGACGTGGATGTCCATGCGCCCTGGACGACAGAGTGCAGCATCGAGCGAGGAGTATTTGTTGGTTGTAGCAAAGAGGATACGTCCTTCCTGGGCACCAATTCCATCCAAGGCGTTGAGCAGACCGCTGAGACTGACCCTATGGTGAAATGTCAGTATAGCTTCAAAGTCAATAAAAGATTACAGACCTGCTCGTCACTGGAGGAGGAGGATTTGATGATTTCTTGTCGCTATCCTCGTTTTTCTCATCTTCGTCCCTGTTTAGAGAACGCGTAAACGCAGCGTCGATGTCCTCCATAAGGGCAATGCAACGTTCCGGAAGCTCGTTGATGAGTTCGTCCAATGAAGAGTCATCCAAACCCGCACGAGAAAGCGATATTATGTAGATGTCAAGATTGAGCTCGCCCGCCAGACTGTGGATGATGGAAGTCTTGCCCGCGCCGGGAACACCGTGCTACAATACTTTGAGTACCAGTGATAAGCGGACATTTTGGGGCAACTCACGAGAAGATATCCGCGTCGGAAAGGAATGCCTCGCTCACAGTACCAATCTTTGCTTTTCAAAAAGTCCTGTGCGTCCTCCAGAAGAAGCTCCTTCATGCCCGGGTCAAGGATGATAGAATCCAAGCTGCGCTTTGCACGATTAGAGACCGTTCGCCAGTTGTTGGAACTACGAGTTTTCGTCAGATCCAGATTTCAAGCAATCATAATGGAGCACCAACCTATCAGAAGCGTAGACAGTCACGTTGTGCTCTTGGGCCTCGATGTACGCCTTGCGAGCTTCTTGAAGTAGTTCCAGTAAGATAGTATGACGCCGAGCAAGAATGCTGAGAGAAATGTGAGTACATGCACATCACAAGCGAGACAGATATGCATACCTGATATGAAGGGTCTTACTGCCTCGACCCCATGCAGTTTGTTCTTTCTCCGTACGTGTGATTGTCATGTAACGCCTCTTATACCACAGAGTATATGTCGTCGATAACGAAGGCAGATATGTCAACTTTCGCGACACGTTGTTGTCATCATCCAAGCCAGGCATATTGGGACCAATAAGTTCAATCGCGCTCGCATTGACGCCGTAGGAGTGAGTCGTGATTTCGACGTTGCGGGCTTTAGCCCAAGAAGGTTGCTTTGAGAGCCACACCATCATCCATTCTATAATTTGAGTCTTAGTAGGGGGTCATATGACAGGAGAGGATACACGTACCATAACATGAGTTATCCTCGTCAAACGACGCGTGCAGATAGAACGACTCCAAAATGGTGCTATACGAGCTGGAGAAGAGGCGACGGAGAGTTTCGAAGAAGCCACCGATGACGATGAACTTCAGCCAGTCTCCTAAGGCCGAAAGCGACGCCATGAGCGCCATGAGCGAAGACAGGTCGGTGGGGAAGGCGAGTGGCACAGGCGCCGCAGTCGGCGTCATCGTCGCGTTGACGGCATCACCAAAGGTGCCGTTGTTGAGAAGAGGCGCGAGGCCAGTGAGAATTTGTTGAAAGTACGCCGCCATTTTGGTTGGGGGTAAGGAGGAAAGGGTGGAGGTTTATGTAGACACTCAGAGATCGATGAATATCGATAACGAGTGACTGATGAACGGAAATGGGACACTCCGACTGATGAGGAACTCGTGCTTTGTTGGACACTCAATATAAAGCAACTGGCGAAGAGTCAGGGCGCATCATCTAATTGTCATCGGTACGTACAGGGGACGCGCGTCGAGTCAGAAGTCAAATTATCGACGCGTGGGTTGGCACCGCCCTGTCCGCGCCGAGTCAAGTTTCCGACGGCATTAGTTTTCGTGAAAGAAATCGCACAGCCGTTCCCTACATGTCCACTCCAATTCAAGCAGGCAGGGCCTCATGATAGCTCGATAGGCGCCAATCACGGACGCGAGTTGACTGCGAACAGGCTAAATTAAGGCTACGCTGTATTGCCTTGGGTGGGTGTGGAGTTAAGTTTCCGAAACCTGTGGCTTGACTTCGAAACTACAATAGTGTCGATGCGCGGCTCCGACTTCGGCACTAGGGAAACAATGGGATCTGCACAAAAGAAGGGAATAGCAAGTACCTTTTCGCGAGTTCCCGAAACGGGCGGAGCATGCAATCAGCGATCTAGTATGTCAAGACCTGGTCAAGACTCGACTCTGCTTCGGTACCGGATCTAATGACTGGTAATTTTCCGGTTACTGTACCGCGTACGTATAGCATTGACAATAGGGTCTTTTAGAAGGTGGAGACTGGAAGCTACCTCGCCAACCAGCGCCTGAGACTGAGCGCAAGACCTTGTGAATGACTACTGTCGCGGATTACGGTTTGTATAGAATTGAATTTTGGAATACTGATGATGGTGGCAAAGAAAAAGTGAGAAAAGATCAACGTTCCGAAAGTCGGCCGAAGGGCCGAAGCCAAGCCTCGGGCGACGTGCAAAGTGAGCTTGTCACGTGGCCGTCCGTGCGTGCGAACATTCAACAGACTCATTACCGGCTGACGACCTTAGTAGTTGGTTCGTTTTATTTCTCTTCGTCTTACCATGACCACGACGCGTGAGGCGAGGTCCATGAACCTCAACCCACCGCATTACGGACGCGATGGTGTCGCATCCCCCAAACCCAAGTATTCCCCGGGCAACTTTCTGGACACGCACATTGACCAGAAGCTCGTCCTCAGGCGCGTCGTGATACATCATCCTCCTCTGCTGACAGTGTTAGCACAAGTTGTCGATGCAAAACTTGGCGGCTTTCCATAATCGCCACTTGATACCCGATGACTTCTTTGGATGTCCACAGGACTGGTATGAGAGCTTGGTCGATGTGAATACGGCAGACCCTATAGCCATGACACACACAAACTGGGTGCCGGTTCTGTGGGCTCACAACTTCAAGTTGTAAGCCCACATCTCGGTATATATATACATCCCGAGCAGCCACAGGTCCTCACGACACTTTCATGGGGATATTCTCGACTTGACTGGAGTCTTCTCCACAATAGATCTCATGATCCCTTATCAAATGTTGCTACAATGTTTGCCTAATGGTTGGGGCTGGGCTCACTTTGACCAGAAGCGACAACGAAGTGAGTCCTCGCATACGTTGCAGCCCTTCGTTCTCTCAACGGCAGTAGATGATGCGGTTTGAGAAGTCCAGGCTGACTTTAGGAGTAATACTAGGGATGAATGCTTGCTGTGGAACAGAACTCTAAAGTAAGCACGGCGATGGCAAGAGATTCTAGTTTCTGATTCCGATGATGTATGAACCAAACACGTGATCGTGAACAGCTTGGAGAGGGATGCGCGTCTGACACCCTCAATCAAACCGCTCCTCGTAATGAAATAACTGCCTCCAGGCTCTTTGCTATAGCTACGTGTCCTTCCCTCATCCCACCATAGTATTCGATATGACTGAGGTTGCAAGCGTCCAGATAGCGATCCATTGAACGATTGGCGCGAGCAGCAATGCACTCCCTTGTCAGGACGGCTTGTGTTTAGCTCCCCTATCGATATCAAGTGAAGTCGATGCGTCCGGGACATAGGCGCACCACATCAGAGTTTTTCTGACCCCCAATTGAAATTCAGCCAAAACCCCACCCCGCCTTCCATCCTTTCTCCTCCAACTCTCCACGGCCCACCTTTTCCAAAAAGTTTCTCATCCTCGACTCATACGGACCGAAACGCTTGTTGAGACTGTGTCTGCACCCATAGATCTACATCAATGATAAGTCACGACGGCGAACACCTCGCTTAGCCTCATTCAATCTACGAGGAACGTCATGAAAGGAGAAGGGTGCAAACAGCCCTTCAGAAGATTGTTCAACGCGCGAGACGAGATAGAGAACGCACAGAAGATAGAACGTGAAGGGAGGAAAAGAAGTAGGCAGTCGTCGAAGCATCTCAGGTTGTAGAGGAGATCAAATTCAGGCGAAGGAATGGGCTCAAAAGCTTTTCTGAATGAATGAGCTTGAGATAAAATTTATCTGTTGGCCAATAGGCGGTACACGAGTACACACACTCTTCAAAACACTAAACGTGAAAGAAACTTCAGCGTTCAACTGTACCCGATAAACTACCAGTCATCCTCGCTCATCTCTTCATCATGAGCCATTATACGCGGCTTGCGCTCCCTGTTAGACCGCCCGACGCCCGACACCTGTTCCTGGGAAGACACTCCTTCCAACTCTTCCGTGCTTTCCTTTATCGACTCACGCTGCTTCTTCTTCGCTGGACCCACATCTGGCGCGTTCGCTTCAATATCCCGCTTCAAATCATCGACAAACGCGTGGTCATACCCTACACAGCGCATCCGCAGGATATTGGGTTGCTGCCCCCAAAAGTCAGTCAACTTCCACACCACATTTAAGAAACTTACCTCTTCCCCTGCACTAAGAGCGCGTATCACATCCTCAGATGTGACCTGAACACCCTTTCGCTCGCCCTTCTTGCTCTCAAAAATGATGTCCGCCTCTCTGTCAACACGGGACTCTGTAACCGTTTCCCGCAGCTTCCTTAGCCCAATGCGCACGCGCATCTTGACATACACGGGCTGCGTCCTGCTCATGCTCTCCGATATCAGTCCGCCCCACCGTGTCTGCACCTATCATACATCAGTACTCTACACACAGATTGATTTACCCCACACACATTACGAGGAAAGCCCTTAAACTCTTCCGCATCGATATTACCAACATTCGTCGTCTCGTAGCTTCCGCAGTACTCCCACCGCGCCTTGCCCGCAACCATGCGCTTGGAGAAGACGTACCACGGCGGATCGTGCAGGATCTCGTGCCGCGACGCGAACATCAGTCCCGGAGCGCCGATGCGTGAGAGGCCACACGCATTTGATGGGGCGTCCGTTAAGCGAGGAGGATTTCTTGAGCGTGGAGATGAAGGTGTACATCTGGCCGCCAAAGCTCCTGTTGACCTATTCTCGGGAGAAGAAGAAGTCCGTTGGGGCGGGAGGGGTTACGGCAAAGTGGGGTTCAGCTTGGAGGTATTGCTGGGAGATGGATTCGTAGGGCTGTGTAGAGGGTCAAGTAAAGAGGCTACACGATATACGATGAGGATTCTCACCTTCATGTCGACGATTTTGACTTTGCATTTCGCTTTTAGAGGAGGAGGTCGAGGCTAGGTATTGTTGATACCATTACAAGTTAACCATCTCCTAGCTTACCTCCTCCTCATCGTTGTGTTTCCTCTTCAGGGCTCCAGATGTCGGGCGTGCGTCCCCTGCATCATCTCCCGAAATAGAAGACCGGGATGCACTCTGTTGCTCTAATTGCAGTAATTCAAAGTCATGAGCGAAAGGATCATCATTGTCGCTTTCTTCAAGGCCGTTGGGTCTTGGCGGTGAACCTACTTGGGCCGTCGTATGAGTGGGGTTTGATGCCTCCACTTTCATTTCCTGTACAGTTGTTGGTAAGAGATAAGTTTTACATGGATACTGCTCACCAGAAGCGACGTGTCTTCTTCATCGTCTGAGATAACTATCGCATGTTTGCGCGCAGCGGCGCGAGATGACCTAGTTGTTGATTTGGCCAGAGGGGGCTCTTTAGACATCTGAGTAATACGTTTTGCTCTAGCTGGCATAGCTCGGTCTAACGAAAGGGTCGAAGCTCGAGAAGCAGTCTAAGCATTGTCGTTCAATATATTCGTACACCTCAGAGGATAGCATACTGGTTCCCGCGGCCGGTCTGCAGTTGTCTGTAGTCTTCGATCAGCAACAATGAATCTACTTCCTAAACACGTCCAACTTGCCAAAGCTAACTCCAAATTTTCGGTGAGGTCTTGGTTGGTCCTCTTTAGATCGTTAATTTCAGACTCGAGGGCAAGGACTTGATTCGACATTTCCGTATCCTTTGATGAGAGCTCGGCTTTCTGAGCAAGATACCGATTCCTCTCCGTGATGATCTGGTCTCTGTCCTTTTTCAGGCGCGCATTTTCCATTTTTCGCAGCTGCTCCAACTTGGCGTCCATTGTGGTCGTGGGGAAATAGCGATAGGTCTTGGCCGCTACCTCCGGATTCAGCTCAAATAGGCCAGGCGCGAATCTTGTACTGATACCACCATCATGGCCATGGAGCCCGCTCCCTTTTACGACCGATAGCCGCATTTTTTTGGGCGCATTCGCTAGCACGGACAAGCCTCTCGTCCTGGTCAACGCGGAGGAGTTCCGGATTGTCCATACTTACCCAATGCGGACTTGGAAATGGAGGTTCACGTAGCATACGAAACGGAATTGCGCTCAGAGAACGCTTCCTTGAAGGATGATTGTCAAAGTCGAAGTCTCGCTTGTTGGACAACACGACTAGCACGACGAATATACGTGAAAGGCGAGTTGATCTTTTCGGTTTGTAGACTTTCACAACAATGTACTGTATCGGTGCGTTTGCAGTCTTCCACTTGATTTGACCTAATACTCGTTCTCAGGATTTTACGCTCCCCTCATGTCGCCAATTATGCTCTCTACGCTGCAGCTTTCAAATGATAAAGGGATTCAAGAGATCCCCTACCTGTTTAATGCCAAATCATCTTTCGTTTGGAGCCCAGAATGGTTGGCCACCGCGCTCCACTACCCGTTCGATATGTCCCTAGTCTCCCCTAGGCAGACTCGATCTTAGCTAATCATTGGCGCTCTAGGCCGAGCGCACCACATCGTCGAATATGGCAAGCACGCGGCACCAGTCTTTGCTACCTCTTGAAATATTGTCACCCCCCTTATATACGTATCGTCGAGGCCGTTCGTCAGTCAGTCTTATACTCAAGGCTGACATTTCTATCTTGACTTGCTGCGCGCTGAATGGAGCGCTGTTCCTCGCCTCTGCCTCCATTATTGCAATACATGAAATCCATCCGCGACGTCGGCAGAACACTTGCAGAATTCTTGGATCGCCCCTAAACAATCTGTTGACACCTAACTACATGTTGATTGCTTCGTGAACAACAATCTCACAGGGATTTTGAGCAAATTGGACGTGTAGGTCTTGGAGATTACATCGGGTGTTCGCGTCGCTGATTGATATTTTGCGTGAGTCCATGATCTGCATCTGTATTTTCCTTAACAGTAAATTTTCGGGGTGCTCTGGACAACCAAGATGACGACTTTGTCTGAATGCAGACTGGTGTACGCCATCATCCAGGCGAGCACGCTATAATTGAATAAAGATAATCGGTGTATGAATTGATTCCGCGGAGGACGATCAAGTCGGTGTGTATGTCGCCGACATGCCCGTTTAACACGGATACCGCATTATTCTTGAAGCAAACCTTGGCATGCCTTTCTGTACGCTGGAGCCTTTCCTTAACAACCGGATCTCGCACCGTCATGTGAACACGCCCTCCCTCTCATCTAGAAACAATGAGAGAGAGTCACCAGTTTGCATCGATTTTCACAGTTAGATCAGTTTCGGGATCGACCATGGAACCCAGCGCGTACAACGGGTTTCAAATGTAGGGTCTAACGTGGATTCTCGGTATAAGTAATACTGCGTACTAAGTGAATTTCACTCGGGGTGTGTGCGCTCTTACTCAAATACTGTCCAGACGCGATCTTTCTCGGCTCGAGATCATTGCTGCCGTCGCGAATAACGCTGGGCGACGCCTTATATTCTACACAATTATTCCGTCGGTCACCGTTGGATCATGCTCTCCGCCATCTTATTGCGCTGCTTATCTTTACACAATTCGTGCTGGAGGTATAAATCCCCTTCTCTTCTTAGCTTCCGTTCCTCAGCATGCCCTACAGATATCACTCTGCAGTAGCTTCACTACCTCAAGAGCTTGTAGATGCCATTGTTGACGAGCTCTATGACGACAGGTCTGCGCTCAAGGCTTGCGCGCTCGTATCCCATGCATTTCTTCCGCGGTGTCGCGTCCACCTTTGGAGGACGCTCGGTCCCATCAACTGGATCACCTTCCAAAGCCTATCCAAAAAGCTTTCACCCACTCTTCGCCGCTACGTTCGCGCTGTCGTGTTTGCGAACGGGTATCCTCTGGACGGATCCATGATACCTTCACTGGATGCATTCCCCAACCTCCATACCCTCCACCTCAAAGATCCGTATCGCTCCTACTGGATGGGCCTCGACACGCCACCACCACCTCCACGGCTATCCTTATCCCCCAATGGCATCACGTCGCTATCATTCACGTCTTTCATACACGACATGACCGGCAAATGCACCCTCCTTCGTCCTTTCACGAGCCTCAAGCACTTGGCGTTCGAGACTTACGATCAAGGGCCTTGTCTGTCTGTGTGTTCTTGTGGTGTCTCCGGGCCGCGGTTAGAGTCATTGACGTTGGATTGCCGGAGGTGGAAGTGCGATGCGAGCGAGACGTTCCGGGCGGTCTTGGGCAATCCGTGTTTGTTTAATTTGGACGCGCTGAGGAGGCTGACGGTGCATGTGCATGGGATTGGAGAAGTGGAAGCGCTGAGAAAGCTGTTGGAGAGGGCGAGAGAGACGTTGGAGGAGTTTACTCTGACGGTGGAACGTGCGTTTCTCAACTTGTTTGGAAGCTAGGCGGACTGATCTGACTCTGCTCGGTAGACGACGCTGAGGAAATGGAGAAGGCGATGATTCCTGTGCGGAATGGGCAACATGTACTATGGGATATCTGTTCGTCGTCTGGCGTCTTGTCCCGGACAGTCTCGTTTGTTTCGCGAGCACGTCGATTGTAGGCTGGAATGCAATATCCTTGTGATATTTTTCTTTGCGCTCGTGTTATTTGTTTATTTCATATCTTTTGGCGCGCCCTGATCGACACATCTCTTCATGCCTTCTCTACGTCATCGTGTTCTCGCCCTCAACGTTCAATCTCGCCACGGACTGCGCCTTCGCCCCCGGATATGCGAGCTGTCGGGATCCATTCAAGTTTGAATTCGGCAATTCTGATTCCACCTCCTAAATATCCACACCAAGGCGGACAAAAAAGCGAAGTCACCTCGAAGGCTGACAATCTCGCCTTGGAAAAGTGGATCATGTTATCTGTTTTAGAAGTGCCGACATTGAAAAGGCTTCGTCTCACTGTATGCTGAAAGCCCCCGACACGTGGAATGTCGCACTCTTCACACTCTCCGTTGACCGAAAAACGCAGTCAGTACCTCAGGCTCGCTGGTGCGTATTGTATCTGGAGGGCTTCTGTCCGCCATCAACGACGATTACGACTCAGTCGCACAATTCCGCGAAAGCATCAGAAGCTTCTTATACATAGCAGCTTTCGGAGCCATTCTCCTCAACATCAGTGCTACGATGACTTCGCTTGTGTTGATTGAACGTCTCTCCGGACTTCAGTGGAATGCAGCGAAGCGGCACTGGGCAGCGAATAACGGATTCGTCGTGAACTTCGATGGTGTAAGCCTCTTGTCAGACTTCGGAGTACACAAGTTATGGCGGTATCTTATCTGGCATTGTGAGCGAAGACCAGACTTCTTCATCGTTCATCTTGAAACTGACTTTCTGTCAAGGGCTCATTTCCTTGATTGCTGGAATGTGGTGTATGCTCTTTGAGATCATCATGTTCGTATGGGTTTCACAAAAAACAACAAATGCTGCGAAGATTGCTATGACATGCTTCATGGTCTTTACTGCGCTCCCGCTTATAATCATACAATCGCTACCAATTCGTACGTTACTCAAGGCAGCAGGTAGAGATAAATAGGCGTATTAGATGTTAATCCACGACTAACTCAACCTGAACCTCAGGCGTTGTCGCCGTTACCTTCAGAACGTCAGCAATCGGAGCCGATAGCGAGAGTGCTTTCCCGGGCTGATTCGGTCTTTCAAATCGCGCCTGAAGCACTGGTTCCCGAGATGACGGAGGCGTTTGTTGATACACATGCCAGAGGATCATGCTTAACGAAGATGTACGCGAGACTTTATCTGCAAGAGAGTGTCAGCACCGGTAATATCACGGATCTAGTATCAACATACAAGTCTCTTCCTTCGACAGAGCTGTCGACGCCTTGCCGGAAACCTTGACCACAACCTCGACGAGGGGCGCTAGGGTTCTTGCATTGATCTAATAGTATCGGGAGTCAGTATCAGCAAAGCTACAACAAGCCAGATCTGCCTTGTCCAGACTGTCTTTCCAGTCACTGTAACGGCGTTCGTCCTTCAGCTTAGCCTCCTGGAGAAGGTTTTGAGGGAAATCAATCTATAAAATCATCAACTGCGAAGCACCAATGATACCGACATTCGTACGCTATACTCAGTGAATGAGTCGCTAACGGCCTTGACAGCAGACGCAAAGGCGTTGTCGACCTCTACAGTCTTCAAGGCGGCCATGCTACTATGTTTGTCACCGTCAGCTGCCTGTGGAAGATTGGCAGCCGCTTGCAACGCAGAAGTGACGGCCTTCATCGCTCTTTTCATGTGTTAGGTGGGGCTGGCAGGCAGTTAGTTGTCTTACATACCGTTCAAGTGGTTCTTTTGCAGGCGGAGGACTTTTACTGCGCTCGTCAATAAGACGGCGGCAATGTCGGACCAAGATCAGACACTGCAAATAATAAGGAGGTCGTATCTTCGAGGGCAATTTCTTGAGCTCGGTGAAGCTTGGGCTAGCTACTCTGCCCTGATAAAGGTATAGAATCAATAGGAAGGGGATATATGCACAATGCCGCTCGCCTTCTGGAGAGCCTCGATCAGCGCATTCCATTTCGCCTCTCGTTGAGTTTTCAGGGCGTTAGCATCTTCGGTTTTATTGTCCAAGTGCGATTCGAGAAGCGCCGAGAAACTGTACTGGATGTTGAGAAGACCTACTTGTTTTCGGAGTGCATGCATACTCATGAACTTTGGAAAGCACCTCAGGCGAACCCAAGTGCTGTTGAGCCTCTTTGTCGGACGTTTTCGCCGTTACTTCCACAACACCGATGAAGATCAACATGAACTTCACCGAATATTCAGTCATATCCTGAGGAAGAATGGTGTTAAGTGTCATATGTCAGAAATCACAACACATACATATTTGTCACCAAGACGGAGTTTCGACTGTATGGCGTTCAATTTCGGCAACGTGGCTTCGAGATGAGTCCGACTCCTAGGGGAAAATTGGCTCTTCTGAGCGATGTAGCGACTGGACGACTCCCGGGTGAGTTCATCCAAGAATGCAATGTCATCATGCTGCCTGAACAAAGGTAGATCCTTCAAGTCTACTTCAGCAGCAGCTGACTGCAATGACATATCAGCTTTCTTAGTGACTGTTTGATAACTGTAGCACGGACCTTGAAGTGCGCCGCTTCGAAGAGAGATGTAAGAGTTGCAGTCGTGGTCTTTCGGTTCTTCGCCCACAGCGCTCCCGCCTCGATCCATTCCAATATCGATAGTTCACCGCTGAGGCTACTAATGCAGGAATTCTCAGAAAGTCCGGTAAGCTCGAGAAGAAACCTGAAGCCGAGCTTGATTAGAAGTTAGCGTAGTGTCAAATGCGAGGACTCACTCCTCGAGAGGGTCAATCATGGCTGTGTACGCATCGAAACTGGTCCAACCATCCTCGTTGAAAGAGGCTGAGATGAGGGAGTTAATGCTCTCGCAGAGATCCCGAGAACGAGAGATAGCAGTGCATAGGGTGTGCGTGTTTCGGCGAAGACTAGACGAAGACAAGGTAACAGACAAGCATTCAATGAGATCCTTGATCATCTGCGTCGCAGAGAAATGCGGTCCCTTTATTGAAGAGAGGCGTTCATGAAGCGTCGCCATGATGAGGAAGCGTAATAGTTTGCAGTTGCCTAGCCTGACGTTTTATCTACTTTTGAGCAAGCGCTCAGTGGCTATATATGCAACGTTGAAAACGCCGTGAAATCCAACATTAGTTATCACAGAAAATGCGCTGATGAATTGGGGCGCTTAGAACATCCTGGTGCACTGGGAGAAAGACGCAGCACCATGCAAGGTGTCAATCACGGTAGTAGAGTCGCCGATGCTTGGATTTGTAAGGAGTAGCATCGTGCCCCGAGCTCAAGCCGCCATGAGTGATTGAGTACAGGAGACGGCACTTCGGTCCGGGTCTATAGCACCGAAATGATCGAAATGTCGAGTTCATCCTGCACCACCACAAATGGCCATCCAATGGAAGACAGTAGTTGAAACCTTGACGGCCCTCCAAGATTTAACGCTTTTGGTGCTCTGTGAACGGACGGGAACACAGGTGACTCGAGGATCGGAACTTCAGCTGCCGGCTGCCGTCCATTTTCGCACTAACTTCTTAAAGCATAGTTCTAAGCCCTGGGATTTTATTGCTACTGAAAGAACAGCGTTTAATAGCGGCAATCAGTCTTTTACGGGGTCTCACTAACCCCTTCTTCCTCAGCAACGTCTAAAAATACTCAGGCGCGCTTGTTCCCACACATGCTTCGCGCGCTAAAACTGCTATGTCATTCATTCTCCATGTCACTCTCATTCAGAACGCCCTCGGTTGGATTTATTGCGGATCAGAACCACATTTAGATGCTGTTCATACTCAAATGTTGTGTTGATATCCTCTACTCTGCATCTCGAATCTCTAGGACTCGTGGCATTTCCTCTCCTACCTAGATTCGCGCTTGTGTTGTCAGCGAGTTATCCTGCCAGTGAATAGCCAACGCATTCATTACTGATCAACATATAGCAATGGTTGTGAGCGGTTTGGTGTCACGAGACATTCGCAATTTGTTTCGACGTGCCAAACGACCAGTTGTGCCACAAGCGATAGAACTTGTACATCTATATAGGACGATCACCGAAAAGTGGGAACGGGAAGAAAAAGCGGATTGGCCAAAGAGGTGAGCATGCGACTGATTTCTGATTTCTAAGTGTTCATAATTATTCGAGAAAGAAGCTCTCAAATGAAGTCGTCAAAGAAATCGCAAAGGTTATCACCACGGGAGTGCCCCTGGAACTGACGTCTTTCGACCGCTGGATGCGAGACCTACCTGACGACGAGGTATACAATGACGCATCAAAAATAATCAAAAGATTTAACAGACACAGGTCGAGGTTTTTGCGGCGTTCAGAGCGAAGATACACAATTCGAGCAAGATAGAAGCAGAAAAGACAGCAAAATGGACCAAGGCTGTGCGTAAACGCGATGTGATACTCCAGGTAGCCTTACTTTCTACGCTGAGAAGGACAAGACTGACGATCCTGTGCTAAGGTGCTCAAGTTTGAAAACACAATTGACATCGAAGTGAGGCATGTGCAGCCACGACTTGGCAGGGATATCGATGCTCCACATCTCTACAAAGGTACGCATCCAGGTGCACGTGTTACGAAGACCATTCATGCGGGCAATAACTAGTTGGAGAGTGTATGATGCATGACACATTCGACATCGTTCTCTTGCGGTGGATCATGCAGGATAAGGCCATATCACTGCGAAGCAATCCGCACTTCTACGACAACTTAGAGCACCCAGGGTACCGGGTTTCGGAAAGGCGGGACGCCCTTGTCTTTTCAAAGACGCTTTCTGATTATGGCGCCACTCGGAAACGTGCAGAAACGGAGCGCATCATCATCCACTGTATCACGGACGCCCACAATCACCCGTTAATTCTATTCAAGCATATTGCAGGATGGCGATTCGGCCAGTTGTGTCGATTCAAAGATGTCATATTATTGAAAGGTTGGAGATCATTCGATTGTGTCTCGTATTGAGTCAATTCCTCCTCAGGTACATCCGGACTGCTGGTAGAGGTTACTTGGTTTCAAGACCAGCTGGATCAGGCTGTCTCCTTGAAGATCACGAAACGCGAACGTAGTAGAGAGACAGCTTCCTTATCCGTGTCATGGGAGACACTTTTAGACGAGGTCATCAAGGCCAGACGCAGAGACACCCAATTTACGTGGATTATCGAGAACGACGCTGGTGATCTGCTGGTTTGTTTTCCGTTGTCGTGGTATCTAGCCGACGCCTCAATCACTTTACAGAAAAAGGACAGCCCTAAAAGCATTTATCTTACTGTCAGCGCCGAAGGCCTAGGAAGCAGTAGGCAGACTCTTGTACCATTCGTGCGCCTCCAGTTTTTTGTCGTTGGATTTCATGCTTGATCTTTGTAGAACGCGCAATCTAAGATATCTTTGGTGCCGAGCGAAATGACTTTGGTCTCGGTACGTCGGCTTTTGGTTCTTCGAGTACTTACGAGATTCAACCGTTCATCCTAGCCCCCGGACGCCGAGTCTCTTCCCTCGAAATTTCGACGCTCGGTTGACGCTTTCGGGAGCCCGAATCTCCAGGATCCGCGTAGAGGTGATGTACGACTCCAGTCTTACTGTCCGCCGCTGCCTTCTACATTGACCATGATAGGCTTCTCCGATGCCTCCTGGAACCTTGGCCAATATTCAAACGCCTCATTCTGACATACCTGTCGCGCCCGGTGGCGAAGAGTTGCCTTACGGAGAGTCTACTCTAGTGCCACAGAAATCTGGCGACGATATCGTCACCACCGGGCCCATACCGCCTTCTCCGATCCCTGCAGATATTATCCACAACCAGGACTCAGCCCCGCCGATGATGCAGGATTATCTTCAACGAATGTCCAGCAGCCCTCAGAATCTGATGGTGCTGTCCGACCGTCTCTGAAGCCTGACGATACTTCGAGGCCTCTTTCTGAGGCCACTCTCAATACGGTACGAACCATCATTACGTATCTTCAGAACTGCCAGCGCTTAAGAAATGTCCGCAGGACCGGAGCCCTGAGTCACCGCTCGTAAGTGCCGCTCCTGACCTATATATCTATCTGCTCATCGAGTTCCGCACATCCAGGAATCGCCACAGGAATTGAAGGGGAAAGGCTGGTTAGCGAAAGCCAAAGAATTCATAGTCAACTTATACTCTTAATTTTGGTAAATCTCACGAGGAACTAACTTGATTGACTAAGCGGCTGTGTAATTCAGATAGGACTCGGAATTACCCAAGAGAAAGTAGATGAACGACGCAAGGTTTGACCACCGATGTCCTACTCCTAGGCCTTCCCTTGAGCTTGATCTCGTCTACAACCTGAGATGCTGCTGTGACGGTTTGCGAACATTGCCGAAGACATCTGGGATGTCGGACCTGAGTATGTAGTCCGCCGCTTTGAGAAAGAATTAATCCAAGTCCTCTGAGACAGTGTAGAAGCGCACCAAGACATTTCTTCCTATAAAATTCGACATCTATGATTGATGCAAAAGTGAATTCGGTGGGCAAGATGGCGGTACATCATGCAAAGCGATCACACCTTGATCGCGCCCCGGCTTTAACCCACGACCGCCTGATCTCTCACTGCTTCTGCACAAATAACTCAGAGCCGAAGGACGAGGTAGCATAGATAGCTCATATAATAGATCATCTTTTCATGAGGGCCATCTTGAGAATCAGCACACTAAATTTAGTGACGCAGACACGCCTCTCTTCTGCCTGAGGAATCACTTCTCCAAGGATAGGCACCCCGGGTCACTCTTTTCCGCAAATGCCAACCCCATCAACAAACTTACCTGAACCCGGCCATGGCCAGCACATCTGTAATAATTAATTACTACTGACTACCCAACAAAATACTCACAGTCAAATATCCCCAATACATAAATCTAATGCTCAACTTTATTATGATCCCGCGTCCACTCCAACGACTTGAACCTCACAGCATACATCGCCTCCCTATGCTTCGTCCTCGCCTCACTCCACTCCGGAAGGACATTCTTCAACTCTGGACGCGCTTTCACTACATCCTCCTTGAGCTTAATCGCATACTCCTCCTCATACGGGCCCAAAACGCCATACACAAACAACGTCGAAGGGTTATCCAGCGTCGCCACCCACTGGGCTATCGCCTCCAAACGCTCCCGCTCAAACACAAGTCGCTCTTCCACCGTTTGCGGGTACGCGATTTCCCCGCGCCACGCAAGGGCAAGCCATGTGCTCTGCAAGTCGCCGATGGTGAAGGGGGTATAAGATAGCGCTGAGCAGGTGAAGGCGAGAGTGGGATTATGCGCATTCAGTATATAGCGATACAGAGATGGGATACGATGCGGCGTCGGTGGGGGAGTCATGAGCGACTGCAGCTCCTTCGTGTCGTTGAGGAGATGCACGAACTCGGGATACGGCTTGTATCCGGTGCCGACGAACACGATATCGATATCGGATATGATGGTACCGTCTTTAAGCGTCGCAGTGACCTTGTCATCCTGGTCTAGCGCGTACTTAATGACCGGCGCCACGTCCTTGATACGTTCGTCGGGAAGATTAGGGAATCTAGGGAAAGACGGGCGTCGAATGCTACGGTATACCGGGACTTGAGCAACGGGCGCTAGTTGAGCAGCGATATCGTTGGAGGAGTTAGCATTCCCAATGACCAGAGCGCGCTACTTGATGGTTAGACAATGCGAACCATAGAACTAAGGAGCGTACCTTTCCCTCGTAACCCTTCGCTCCTCTCCACCGTTTCGCGTGGATAGCAAGGTTTCTCGCCTTGAGCTCGTCCAAACCCTCCGTCGTTGGCCAAACCAGATTGTCGTGCCATCCAATGGCAACGACAACCGCGTCCCACGTCTCTTGGCGAGCTTTCCCACCAGCATTCCAGTCGTTGAAGCTAACATTCCAGCCACCACCGTCTGGTAGTTCATCCACAGATGTAATCTCCGTGTTCAGTCTGATATGGCCGCTCTTCAAATACGGGTCCGCGAATGCGCGAAGGTAGTGATAGGTCTCGACGAGAGTAGGGAACGGTTGATGAGGCGTAGACGGCGGCTCTGGAAACGGAAAGTGGGAGAAAGATAAAAACTCGGGGAGGACGTTGCCCACCAGACCAGGATACGCCGGTGAGGGCCATCGGGGCTTGGTATCTCCCTCCTTGGGGTCATCCAAGTACCTGGCAATTTCCTTGAGTTTTTCGGTGCGAGAAAGGGCGCGATTGGGCTCACCATACACCGCCAACGTCGTCCCTTCGTTCGACGAGCTCAACGCGCTCAAATTGGCCCCGATCAGTCAGATTTCGCAGTGACACGAGCCCAGCAGGTCCGCCGCCGATAACCAGGATGCGCTTCGGGGTCATGGTGGTTCAAGATAAAGAACGTTTGAAGCAAAACTGGACAGTTGCCAATCATGATGACGATGATAGACGCAGAGTGTCGCAATTTGTTAAAATCTCACGAAAGTTATAGCCTGGCTTGGTCCCAAAGTTTCATGTCGGATGCCTGACGATCCCGACGCTTCATTGAGGTATTTATGTAGAGTACAATAAACCTAATAGTAGATGTCAGCCAGCAACTCAGCAAGTAAACATTGAACGTACGTATAAAAGAACCTGAGGGCGTGTACAATCTAAAAGCGTCGCCGGAGGGTGAACTGGTCGAGATGAAGATATAATGAGTCCTCGGGGAGTGTAAACGCACCAAGAGAGCGTTAAACTTTCATCGCCTACAACGCTACACTAAGCCGTACTTCACAGATAATCCTCCTCCGGATCGTCCTGTTCAACAAGCGAGGCTTCGACTTTGGTAATCATCCTCCAAGGAATCGAAATGTGTCCAACATAGCGGCCGTCCATATTCTCCACGCGCATTTCCGTTTCGTGTGCTAAGCGAACTGCTCTCTCCACTGCTGACTCCTGGTCCGGTCCGGTAGTATCCATATCTGCGTTGCCAGGCTTTGGGTAAGCATGGACGATCCGGTACTCCTGCGCATTGACTATGATGATGTTGAGAGGCTTGTCCGTGCCAGCGAATGCACCCAGAAAAATGCGATGATCAGTGGTCGTTATGCGTAGGGTCTGACGGAGGAACGGAGCGAGTTCCTCAGCCATGATGGTGGTATCGGTATAAGAGGCGAGTTCCTATTTGGGTTGCATTCGGAGGTAACGGATTTGGGTAGGTAAACTTGCTCACGACCACAATGGACGCTGAACTGGAACTACTGCTACTGGAAAATGCGCGCCTCAGGAAGTACAAAGACCAAATCCTCACTGAGAGGAATCAACATCTTTCTCAGTTCCAGCAGGAACGGACAAGAAACACAGAAATGTCTAATAATTTGCTTGCCCTGAACTCTGCAATAAACGATTTGAAGAGGACCAACCAAGACCTGTCTGAGAGATTGCAACGCGCCGAGTCTGCAAAGGCAAGTCGGACTAGTTTACAGAAAGTTCATTGCTGATCGAATACAACAGTCAATTGCCGATGTATGCTCTCTTCTTCCAGGTTCCTGAGTACATTGAACGTCGATCCTTAGAATTCTTCGTCGGACCGTACCGCGTCATCCCCAACTGGAAGCATTCCTGGGGTATCTGTCTCTGTTGAAATCCCCAGGTCCAACAAGCCCAGACCATTTCGCACCGCTGCTGCATGCAAACGAGCCATGGATGTCCGAAGAAGAAGAAGAAGAGGAGGAGGAGAGTTTTCTTCATTTAAGCCAATTCTGCTTTGTTACAACATATACCCATGCAGGGAATGAAGGTGGAGGCACCGAGCCCCACTCTTGCGGAAGAACAGCCGACATTGCAAGAAGAAACGGAACACAGGAGCCTTGACGAAAACGACAGTGACGCCGATCCTTTCACTAACGACTTTAAATTATTGCAACAAGGTCAGCTACCAGAACAAATTAGTGTATCCCGTCAATAGTCTTCCGTTTCGGAAGAGGATGCACCTCGGACATCTGAGGACCTGAAGAGAAAGCGAAACTCAAAGGAGACCACCTCGTGCCATATCGTTCGTCCTTGCGGCTCATCATCCTCCGCTTCCCCACATCCACTACCGCATCGCTCCAAACCAGCGTCAGAGCCATCTTCGTCTCTACTGCGACATGCCGCTCAGAATGAACAGCTTGAATCCAACGAGGAGGAGTACTCGGATGAGGAGGAGGGCGACAAGTCCCAATCATCACCGACGCACAGTAGCGCCTCATACATCGTCCCCAGGAAGCGTGGCTGCCCGCCCAACTCTTCCCTTGTTGGGCACAAAAGGCTTAAAGACAGTGATCGCTACCTGTGCCCCGTTCCTGGCTGCACCACGACGTTCACGCGCTCCAACGACATTTCAAGTCGTCCGGCGCCCACCCGAGATCCAAGTCGAAGCGATGCAAGTACTGCAGCGCAGACTTGTCGCGTGCAGATGCGCGCCTGCGCACGAATGCATGTTGGAAGAGGAATCCTCACAAGACGTCAATTTCAGCTGCGAAAGTTCGCAGACTCTCAAGTCGTCTCGGTAAGTAAATATCTGATTCCTGCGCAGCTCTTCATGTCTAGTGATCTCGCAGGGCTAGATAGGTCGTTTCTTAGTATCGCACCGTATCATGGCGCTCAGAAGGCCAAGTACTTGACGATGATGACATACGCAGATGGTCCATGTTGACTCGTCAGATATTTCTATATTCAAGTTGATGCACGCACTGTATACTACGTATTCTTCTCCATAATAGATCCGTGGCTTATTGACATGAGTACTTCGCGACCTGGCGTTCGCATTATAGCCACACTTGATTCAAACGGTCGCCACAACGTTCGCCAAATGGTCGGGAGCTGGATTCGGTTATGGTTTACCGCGTTCGGGTTTCAAAACAGGCCCGCACCTCTTCTGCTCGTGAGCACTTTTCAGAGCAGACTCGCAAAGGTTCTTTGGAAAACTAATTACAAAAAGGTCCAGTCCGAAGTAAAATTCAAGACAACATTGAAATTCTCTATCTAGTCATTATTGTTGTTACTGTATTGATACCAAACTTGTATGTAGTGCGAGGAAAATCGTATCAACAAAGCCTTAACGATCATCGCGACGCGTAGCAGTGATGCTCAGCGGATACGTGAACAACGTAGTGCGCATATTCTGAATACCATCCTCAAACTTCTGACCATCGAACGACTTGGGCAGCTCCATGTGGTACGTGAGCATGAGCTCCGCAACCGTAAGGTGCAGCTCCTGCTGCGCAAAATTCTTGCCAAGACAACTAAACGCGCCTACAAGTAGTTCTCAGCGCAGGTCCTGAATAGACAACTGTGAACACCTACCGTACGAGAACGACAACATCGCGTTCTTGTCCGTCTTGGTATCGGGGCCAAGACCCTCGGGCTGCCACCGTTCAGGCAAGAACTCCATAGGCGAGGGATAAAAGTTGTTCGGGTCGGTTTGCTGAGTGTACGGCGGCACGGAGACGACGATGTCCTCGGGGATGAACTCCCCGTCGAGCATTTGCCCACCCTTGCCCACAACACGCGGAAGACCACCAAAGGGCGTTCCGAGGCGCAGCCCCTCCCAGACGACGCCGTAGAGATAGGGCAATTCCATGAGCGCCTTGTAGTCATCAATCTCGTCGGCGCTGTTGTAGTGCGCGTCCAGTTCGTCGCGGAGCTTGTTGTACACTTTGCGGTCACGGAGGAGGTAGTACAGGAGGATGGTCAAACTTCCATTAGTAGTGTCGGATCCTGAAGGCATCAGAGATCGTGCATGTTATCGTAAGCATCGTACGTACCGCGGCGATGGCAAAGGCAGAGTCAATGTTCAGATCGGCATCACCGAGTCTCTGACCACCTTTCTCTCCGAGCTAGGCGGATGTCAGCCAAAGTTCAACAAGCCAAACATAAGACTGACCAAGAAAGACGCAATATCGTTGCCGGTCGTGTGCTTTCGAACGTCCATGAGTTCCTGGCGGTATCTTCAAGAACATGGAACTCTTTCGAAACGGGGAGGTGCCACGCCAGATCGAAGATGGAGGGGGATTCACCGAGACTGGGGAAGAAACATCAATAGTGACATCTTTCAAGACTCTTGATACGCACATTTCGAACACAACCGTGGCGTTTTGAGCGTTAGAAGAGATGTTCTCGGGGTCACCCTTTGCCATGAGTTCCACGTTGCTCGTCGCCCCAAAGGTCATTTCAGCCTGCAAAGGAATGTCACTACAGATATTGGACGCTTTAGGTGCATACCATGAGATCGTAAGCCCAATGCAGGATGATTTCAGACATGTCAATGACACCGTCCTTGTCGCGCCTGTCTTCCATGACTCTGAGCATTTGCTTGGTGCGCTTGTCCACTATGGTCATAAGACCTTGAATCCTAGAAGAACAGGGTTTCAACGACGACGCCGACATCAACCGCATGAGAGTTGCTTACGATTTAGCGCTGAACGCGCCGGCCCAGGCTTTACGCCTAATGTTATGAATATCGCGTTTTGGCGTAAAGAACAGGCCACCGACTGGCGCACGCCCAGGGCGGTACGCGTTACTCTTGTCCATGCTCTGCGCCGTTGTGTAGATCGGATGCACAGCCTCTGTGGAAGCAATTGACAAAGTATTGGGACCTAGTATCTCGTAGTAGGTATCCCATATCCTAGAATCCAGTCGCTTACCCGTTCGTACAAACTTGCCGTATTTCTCGTGCCATCCCTTGATGATTTCGTAGCGTTTGCCGGTCGAGACCATGTGCATGATCGCGAGAGAAGTAATTTTGTTGAGGAAAGGGCCCGGATATTTCCAGAGCGGGTGGAAGGGCGATAAACGGTATGCCACGGCGAGGACAATCATCGAGCCGAGATATGAGCCAAGACCGGCGAAGGCGATGAGGAGGGATTGGAGCGTCGAGTTGCCTTGCAAGACGCCGGAAACGGCGAGAGCTGTCCATCCTGTGGCGCAAAGAATCAAAGCGGTATCGCCACGGTATTCATGTCGGTTCAGATAAACTGTCGTTAGCTAGTCGGCGCGTGAGTACTGAAGCTTCGTAGAGTGAGTGATGCACTTACTGCTCCGGTGACAGCAGCTGCAGTAGCAACTCCTGAAGGAGAGAAGTCTGGGAGAGGTGAGTTGGCAAGGCTCATGGTTGGTGAGTGAAAATCGACTGAGTAAATCGCTCCCATAAATACCACCGTCGCAGAGGATAAGGAAGTTTCACGGACTAGGGACGGCCAACATTTAGCGGCAGCCTAGGCAGCTATCACGAGAAATTTAAGGCCGTCCAGGTAATACACAGCGGCGGAGCCCAATGGGACATGATTTGAGTGATAGCCACTCTGGGTAAGAAGGAATGAGCGGGGTAAATCCAATACAGATTGGGCAATAGAAACACACTTTAAACTATTATATTAGATTTTCGTCGACTATATGGTTCATCATTGCAATGGACAATCAAAATGAAACCGACTCCGACGACTTCAGCGACTTCAGGAGACGTGAAAAAAGGCGGAAAGGCGTCTGTGGTGGCTATAGTCCCGGGTGAAAGTTCCAGGAGGTAACCAAAGCGCTGCCATGGCCAAATTTACCCTTTGCCGAAAGTGGCGGTATCAACGCCTCCGAGAACTATAGCGGCGGTCGGAGTGCTCTCAAGACCCAGATGCAGAAATTTTCAATCAAACCGCAAATCATTGTATTTCACCTGTGTGGAATCGTTTGGTGCAAGACGGTGGGCGTAACTGGTAAGGAGGAGATGCCGACGGCTGATGAGGTACGTACCACGTGATGAATGCGGAACTTTAGCCGAGCTCCTTGCAACATGCAACATCTCTACTCTTCAATGGGGAGAGTTTTTTGTTTGCTACTAGTCATGCCGTTCCCTCAAGCACGGTAGAAACTGGTGTCTTGGAAATGGATTTGTCAATTGTGTTTGACGTTTCCGTCGAATCACCTATCTAGTGGATTCCGGTCTCAGCGTAAACATTCGGAGTACCGCAGCCCACAAATGCGGCGTCGTAAAATGAGCGCCAGGAATCCTGATCGTCCCTTTTTAGCAGCCACTCCACTGATTCCGACGTCAGACGGGGAAACACAAACTCATGCCGGGAACAAACTCAAGTTGCTGTCGTCGACTGTAATCTTCAAACTATCTCGTGATTGCAAAACATACTGAATTATCAAAGCTTATCGGATCTTCGTATGCAGAAATACACTCGCGCTCTCATGGGATTATGTCCTTTGCAATTGTGGTTACGCCACACCTACTTGCATAATTAGATCGCAGGTGAGTGAAAGCACCGGCGACAATGACTCACAGGTCGTTCAAAAGTCCTCGCTACATCCACCCGTCTTTTGACCCGACTCCGGCACATCTACGCTGTCACCGGTGCACTCGTCTGTAATGATGCTGTCAATTAGGAATGCTCGTTCAACTGAGAGAGAATTACTCTCGGTCTCGACGACCTTTCGCTCCTGGATTAGCGGGCTGGCAATGGCTAGGCCAAAGAACAAGAACAAGACGGCAGTGAACTTCATGACTGGGATGGTTGGAGATTGGAAGAGAAGGCGATTCCTAGTAGTGAGTGTACACGCCTTCCGTTCCTATAGGTGCCTCGCACTTGGCTCTTCCCTGACAACTGTTCGCTTGAGCATGTCATCTGATGGCGTAGCGTTCGAACTGAACCGATTCACCTATGTACACCACGTACAATTGATTGTTATCAGCGTGCGAGGGGTTCTGGTAGCGTTCTTCTGTTGTTGATCATGGGTACCCGTGCGCTAATGATCAGCGAACCGCGAGCAAGCTCTTTTGGGGATTGATTTCAGGGATCTTGAAATGTTCTCTAGTATCTCAAGATCAAGTACAAGGAGATAGGGACTCTAAAATCTTAATACATAGACAGCGTTCGCTGTTTCTTATACTTTAGTTTTACGACGTAGGTCATCCCGCTCTGCTTTCAGATTCGCAATTTCAGCAACGTCGATAGTCTTGAAAGGCCAGGTCAACCAATTACCGCCACTGCGCATCCCTGGGAGTCGCATATCGGCCAGTAGTTGATTTATGTATTGTGGCCACCTCGATATGAAGTGATGAGCAATCAGCGTAAGTGGAATGTATCCACGACGACGTACGCGAAGAAATAAACGGCAGCGCTAAAGCTTTCGTTGAGATACAGAAGCTGGTCTGGCCAGCGCTTTCGAGTCCAGTTGGCATAACGATCGGCCTCTCGTTTAGCAGCCTCGGGGTTGGGCGGTAAGTTCATTGCGTCTGCTAAAAAGTACGAGGAAATCCAATGCGCGATCAACTCAAAAGCCTAGCCATTATTTGCTGTCATCTAAGGCTCGCAACCACATGAGACTCGGACAAGAAAGAGAGGTAGAATACGTACAACGGCACCGTTGATCGCAAAGTCGCGTTGCAGAAGATTCTTCGCGGGGACTATTCCTCTGTAGATGGAAGATGCCCACTGTTCCTCCTTCGTGTGTGCTGGAGGCGGGTTCTGAAGAGTCACATAATGGCTTCATTCGTCAGTGTCGCTAGCTGGAGGAGGATGGCGCTGAATACCAAGAGCCTCTGCTGTCGCGTCTGTGAAAGGATCAGCCAAGATCTTAAAGCGCTTCTCCAGCTTACCATCGAAAAAAGTATCATGCCACGAAGAAAAATAACCTGTACCTACAAGAACCACATCCGCGAGAGCCATCGCTCAGGCGCAAAGAATTTCCATCTGGTCCAAACCCAGAGAATTTCTTTGGAGTGAGAAGCTGAATTTTTCCAGAGTTACAGAGAGAGAAAAAGCTATCGTCTCGCTAGACTCCCTCGTCATTTACCCGGACAGTCCAAAACGGCGATTGAGCATTACACAGAGGTGAGTCTGCTGGCAGGTCATAAGCAGTGAACTGGCGGAATTATCAGGAAAGTCACAGCGACACAAAACTAAATGTACCGTGTCCTTCTCCACCCCTTCTCACATTCCTCAAACAATTTTGGCTCCCAAGTTTGTCGTATGTAGGAACCGTCTAGAAACCATAACACATCAGCCTTATGGCCCGCCAGAAGAACGAAAACAGAAATCGAACTCTAATCTTGGTAAATCTATATTAGCTGCGAAAATTGATAGCATTCTACAGAAAAAAATTTGGTCGACATTCTCCAGTAGAAGAACCAAAGGTATTCACCTGCTTTTCCGCATGAAGTCGGGCAATGGTTTCGCTCCGCCCATATATGCGTCAACCTTTTCGAAAACCATAATGATTTTTCTGCCCTCTTTCGCAAGACAAGTGGCCATGCTGGAGTTCATTTAGTACGGCGCAATTGAGCCTATCGACACTGACTCTTGTGCGGATTTAGCACCACCGACTACGACAATTGTCTTAGCAGGTCCTCCGACTTCGGCCGTCTTTGACATGTCCAAAATTGACTCTAATTGTGGAAGTCAATCGCATGAATCACAGGTCCACGAAATCCAGCTTCAAGAGCAGCATCTTGAGAGAGATACGAGGGAATCTTCGGTACAGTGCAACCCTTTGATTATGTTACTTAAAAGAGCCTCCTGAAATGAAAATTGAAGGCTTACACCAGAGCAAAGCACCAATTTGTCAAAGGACAGGGTTGATTCTAAACCGTCTTGCTTCCGGACCGTGACGCGCCATCGTGATTCGGAGTCTACGCGTCGGATACGCAGGACCTCCGTTTCATACTGGATATTGCCCTCCAGAGATCTCGACGCGAACTTGGTCATGTATCGACACATATCCTCTCCACCCAGTCTTCCGCCAGTTTTCTCGGCATTGACTGGCGCTAGCGAAGAGAACCTGTACTCTCCGTGGACACTGTTGCCTATATCAACACGTTGAAAGCGCATGATATGTATGCGACTTACTTGTTTAGCGCGAGTCCTGGATATATCCTTTCACGGGCCCATACCCCACCAGGAGTTTTGTCCTTAGAGAGGATAGTAACATTGAAGCCATCCTGTTTCAAGACATGGGCAGACACAAGGCCAGCAGTTCCAGAGCCAATAATTCCGACTGTGACCACCATACCACGAGGAGAGAGATAGGTAGGTAGGTAGGTAGGTAGAAATGGCACCATGTCCCAATAAGGAACGGCCGGTTGTGAAAACGTTAGAGGCGGGCAAGACCTGGGCTCGTGTTCTCACACAGACCTCTATTACCGTCAATGTCCGACCGCGGGCGCCTCTGCCTATGAGAGGCAAATCCGATTTTTTCAAAGAAAGACAAGGACCATCAGAGGCAGATCAGAGGCATCCACCAGAGGCAACACAGAGGCAATTCAGAGGCAATCCAAAGCAGTGCCAAGACCATGATATCGGTCGATCGGCTCGAGGCGATTCGTGCGACAGATGCCTTCTATGCTCCTCGAGATCGTCACGCTGCTCGACGAGACGATATTGGACGCTATATTTCCCCAGATCATCGTGAATACTTACAAATATTGAGCTACCTCCGGCCCAAGGAGACTTAGAATTGCGATTACTACTACAGACGTGTACGCGCGCACTCAAACGACTTCAAAGCAGCGTGACCGTAGTATTCGCCACGTTGAACCAAAAGCGTTTCAGGTTGGCTTTTGGTCTGCTTTTGGTCCGGATTGAATTAGCCGGGCTGTCTTCGGTCGCCTCTGCCTCTGCCTCCGGAGGCGCCTCGAGAGGCAGAGGCGCCGGCGGTCGGACGTTCTCCTATTACCGCGAAACGAGAGTGTACGGCATGATTATCATCAGAGTAGCTGGCGCCGGGCGCTCCGTTTCTATTACAGACATCAGATGGTATGGAACTGGAAGCGCGAGGTGACGGTCCGGAGTCAACAATCAAGTTCCTCTTTTGGTACTGTATTCCTCCGGTCCGCGATCCCCCATTTCTTCTTTCAACGCCAACTGCACAATTCAACGAGATCTGTCTAAATGCTGCTAATGTTCTCACTGGTTGCTAGTTTTTCCAAGCTACTCTGTATATGCCTTCTGGTTCTCCTCAAATGCTGAATATACGTTCCTCCAATCCCTGCAAGTCAGTTTGCCCCACGGATCAACAGCGTGAACGCCAAATGGATCCACAACTGGCTCCAACCTCAAATTAGCCCGACACATTATCATCTGGCGCAGATAGTTCATGCAGTGTCGCGCTTTCTTCATTCCAGGATCGCTCTTCCTCTTCCCTTCCGTCGTGTCATAATCATGGTACGTGAATTACTCGACTCGCTGGCACAGTCCGAATCAGCAAGCTAATGCTGGACGTCTGCGTTGATCTCCACTCCAGGAAACATGTGTTGTGGTTAGGTGACGTCCAATGGGAAATTGACCACCTACCGCGTCCAGTGGGAATGGACGACGTCCCCGCGATGCTACCGCTGCCGCCTGACATTCGGATTTGGAGACGATCGAGGAGGTCACTCACATTGTGAAGGCCGGTTTACAGCTTCAGATAGACTCCTCTTACTGGGCATATCTTCTCTGGAACCGTCTTGAGCCTCTACCTCATTCAGACAAGCCTGCGCACTGAGTTATTCTTTTAAGACTAAACACAGACGCAACTTTATTCCAAATCATCCTTTGGCCCCCGAACAGCCAGATATCACCCTTTAGTTCCTCGTAACGAGAGGCTCTGTCCGCTCTGTGTCAATTCCGAGCATCAATCACGTCGATACGTCCATCGCACACTGCCTTGGATCCGAGAGGTTGTGATGCTGATCCTTCTTAGAGTTCAACACTCCAAGTATCTGGTGCCATCATCATCATCCATAGACGATTTCTGTCATGAAGAGATAGTATCGCTGTCTGGAAATTGTTGAGCAATCAATTGTATTTTCTGCGGGCAGACAACGTCGACATAGGCTTCAGCAAGATATACATAACTCGAAATCGACAGAATAACCTGTGTTCACGGCTATATCTGTCGTGACGGGAACTGTCAGAAACATTGATTGGATCGAGTACAAGCTGAACAAGTGCGAGTACAAACTGTGCGTTTGACGCAAACCAGTTGATCATCTTCTCGGCTACAATATGATGTTGTACGTCGTCTTCAGAGGTATTTACTTGGGTATCACCTACTTTTAGGTCTACTTACGGATGTCCTTTGTTGTGTGGCTGAATTGACGTGATGTTAGCGGAGGTATTCCGGGCTGTAGAATCTGTTCGGATCCCCAAGTCATACCTACTACATAAACGGGTTGCTCATCTATCCACGTACTGAGTAGGAGGACAGTTTGTTCTGTTTATCGTCCGATAAATTCTGTCGAGTCAAGTGACTGCGGGGGCGCCACCCTTTCTGTCAAATTATGGAGGTAGTGCTCGAGATAAAGAATTGGGAGATACGGCACCATGGCGTCTCAGTATGCAATCAGGGTAACACGAAATGACGAGGCGAGGTGGGAGTGAATAAAATTAGCAGAGGAAGATGATGATCCAGTTAACGTTGCGATCATGACATCAACCGTGCCCGAGCCGCGCCTCCTGAGGCTGTCAGTCATTCTTGACCACGAACCACCATCACCCCGCATTCTTTCCCATTCAACCTGTGCCGCCGACCCGCTGGCATGATGATGGGTCTATTCAGCTCTGCCAGTTCCCATTTTCGCGGCGCCGTTGTGCCCAACAATAAACCGCGCGACGACGACGGCGCCCCGACCGACACGGAGCCCGATGACACCTCTATACTGTGTGTATCTTTTCCCCGCCCTGCTCGATACTGAACGATGGCGGTACAGCGACGACAATGAGGGCTCTATCATCGCTTCGCTTATATCGCAGCTTCGGTGCGCATCGTGCACGACCGCGGGCTCCTCGTGTTCTGACGGCGATCACACAGCGTCGGCATGGATCTCTCGCGAGTCACGTTCCCGACTTTTGTACTTGAGCCCCGCAGCATGCTAGAGCGTATAACAGACTTTATGTCCCATCCAGATCTTATCTTCGGGTACGCGGTCCCAAGTGCTGTTTCCCAACGTCCTGCTCACCGCTTGCTTCAGCGCCGAAAATATGACCGATCCAGAAGAGCGGTTTATTCGTGTATTGCAGTATTATCTCGCCGGATGGCACATAAAGCCCAAGGGGGTCAAGAAGCCGTACGTTGACATTCCCCCTTTGCGATTCTGCAGCCTTTAATGTCATTCAGATACAACCCAATTCTTGGCGAGTTTTTCCGGTGTCGATATGATTACCCAGACGGTTCTCATGGCTTCTATATCGCCGAACAAGTATCACATCATCCTCCCGTTAGCGCGTTCTACTACGTCTCTCCAGCCAACCACATCGTTATAATGGGCGAGCTGCGGCCCAAGAGTAAATTCCTGGGCAACAGCGTTTCAACAAACATGGAGGGCGAGAACAGGGTTATCTTGTTAGGCAAGCCCGAGGATGGCGGTGCGTCGACCATTCCACGTATGTTGTTGCGTTACTCATTCTCACACAGAGTATGTCATTACCATGCCCAACATGTACGCGCGCGGAATACTATTTGGCAAGATGGTCCTGGAACTCGGGGATACTTGCACTGCGAGAAACGACAAACATGGACTCGTTTGCGACCTCGAATTCAAAACAAAGGTACCGCATAGCATCTCGGTTCGCGTCTTACCGCTAACCCGTCTCAGGGGTTCTTCTCTGGCACGTACAACGCCATCGCCGGAAAGATTCGTCACAACACCACGGAAATTGGTGAGGTGTCCGGCCGATGGAGTCATGTCATGGAACACAAGTCTACAAAGGTCCGTCATGAGACTTACTTCTCGGACCGCGTCTGACATCCTGTACGTTACGTAGACGGCGTCCAAACGGGTTTTGTTCGATGCAGTCAAGGACGGGCAAAATATAACACCAAAGTGGGTTCCGCCGGAAGACGAGCAGGAGCCTAACGAATCGAGAAGGTGCGCAGTCAATTCCTTTCCTTCTAAAGCTGACTGTGCGCAGACTCTGGTCCAAGCTCACACAGGCCATCGTGGATAAAGATATGGAGGCGGCGACGACCGCCAAGTCAGCCGTAGAAGATGCGCAGCGCGAGCAGCGCAAGACCCTCGAGGCTGCCGGCGATAAACACGTCCCACGATTCTTTGTGTGCAAGAATGGCCGGTGGGAGCCCAAGATTGAGTGAGTGATTTACGCCTCTATGAGCACTCTGCTCATCGATTTCATTTAGATGTCCTTCGGATCCCGTTGAGGCCGAGCGTCTCATTGGCGAGTGGTTAACATTGACACCATCACCTGCATCCCCTTGCTGATCTACATATCATACTGTCATCTATCTTACTCACACTGCCATCATCGCAGTAATCCCATCCAATCCATATTTCCGACGTGTACACCTGCAGAAATTAAAACGCGGAAATCTGCTGTAGGGGCGCCCCGCAAAAGATTTCAGTCTTCACTCCAGCCGTGGATTTCTTTTCTAGGCCTTAAAAGCTTAAGGACACTTACAACCTCTCATTGAACATGTCTAAGAGCCTGTTTGGATACTGGCAGCGGCAGTTCTGAGAATGTCTCATAATGACTATTTGGTACCATTGGGACCGCTAAAGTAGTGGAAGTATGACTATAATGAGGAGACAATGTAGAATTCACCTATACCACCTGCTGGTGAGCCATCATCTCTATCTATTGTGATGCCATGCATGGTGACTAGTGTATTCGTGTAAGGGCATAATATGAGAGTGTTTGAGAAGACCAAGCCCCTCTTCCATTGCTAAACGCTGGATAGAGACCTGTCAGGATGCAGAATATTGAATTGAGCATAATCCTATGTTTAAGGTGGGATGCGAAGGGCATAACTGCTTTTAGTTGCATAAATAGACCTCTGGGTACCTTCCCGCTTTATTGAAACAGTGCAAAGTGTATGTTCATGCTCCGGAACTACTTAGCTTCGCAGTACATCCATATTCACTCTGGGGGTCAATGGCAGACACATTGGTAGTTTTTTAAGGCGTAATACTTCATTATGAGACATTCTCAGAACTCTAGAACTCCGGCGGCGCCTTCCGTGTGGCGCTGAACACGAGAAAGTAGCAGTGAGCACTCTGCGGCACTTGCCGGCAGTGCACAGCCACTCGCAGCGGCAGCGGCAGAACTGCCGCTGCCAGTATCCAAACAGGCTCTAAAGGATATATAATAGTCAGAGGCTGCGGCCGATACTAGATTGAAGAGGACACCTACGATGGGGACAGACGTGTCGCCTTTTCCTTAAATATCGCGTGTAGATCCCGCCTTCGTCCATTCAACACGTTCAAATGCCGCAAAACAATCAAAGCTGGAGCAAGCAAGGTTCAAAATACACAACTGTCGCGGCTATCGTTGTCGTTGCTGCAGCAGCCCAAAACACATTTCACGATACTAAAGAAGCAACGTATGGATCGGGTAGGTGTTCCGCAAGCTCCTCAAAATCTTTTATGCCGTCTTCCCACAAGACCACCATCCCATCCGGTCGAAATCTAAACTTGAGGTCTGGTTCAAGTGGGACATCGTCATCGAAGAGATGGTGCCGCTGGACCATCATCACAGTCGCATTGTCGAGCGAGGGATGCAGTGCAGAATAACGTTCGTGAAAGCGTAAGGCCTTGTATGTGCGAGTTGAAGGTGATACTAAGTGGTTCTGTGTGTCAGTATGAAGAAGATTTCGAGACAGATGCGAACATGCCTTCAACGTCTTCTTCAAACATACAGAGACTGTAAATGAGGTTTGCCACATCCTCGCAGCCCACAGTTTCTGCAGGCAGCTCAGTATCGATGGGAAGAATGGGGAGATTCCGGGTGCATGGCTCCTTAACAGCCTCGGCGAAGTCAATGACAAAGCATCTTGTTTTGGAGCCAGCGTCGGTCTTGTCTACACGGAAGAGGATGTGATGCAGTTGATGAGAGTTGGTCAGTCGATTATGATGGATACCGCGGTCATGGAGTCGTTCAACTGTACGCCCTAGCAGTATGCTAGTTCGAAACATTTGAGTACGACGAACTAAAACCTGAACGGGAGACCAAACTTACCTGAGAGGCGACATATCCCTCCTCACGGCGGCAACCTCGTCCCATGTGTTGCCAGCCCATTCGGTAACACTACAGAAGATGACACCAGCCCAATTCTCCGTTTTTGTGCACCACACCCCATAGTGCCGCGGAACCAAATCCCCAGCAACCCCTCGCAGATTCTGAGCGTGAAACTTTGCATCCGCAAGCATATTCAAGACTGCCTGGTACGCGGGGTGGTCTCGTTTGGCCTTCTCGACGTTGAATAGTACCTTGACGCAGAAAGTAGGCCTTTCCTCATCGCGGCCTTCACCCGAGTGAAAGCCATCGAAGAATATCGACGACTCGTGGTACATGCCATAAGTTCCCCACGCAAGAGCCTGTGAGAATGTGAGAGTCCGAGTCTTCCCCTCGTGGTCGTTAATTAGCGGGTCATCCAACATTATAAGAGGTTCGGGAGAGGTAGAAGGGATAGACTCGAACATCTGGTCGAATTTGTCCTTCATGGATTTGTCTTCGAAGCGCTCGAACTTCAACTTCTTGTTAATTTCGCTGAAGCCGAGCCATAAAAAACGGGAAGGCATGTCGGTGGTGCTGATGATGGGCAGCGTGCATCACGTGGCCACAATTGTTTGCCGAAAATCTCCCGTCTTTTTCTGTCATCTGCTCTGGTTTATTAATCGATCAGCTGGGTACTTACCTGCCATGCCGTTGATCGGCTTCCCGAATAGGCAGTGGCAGGTAAGTCCCACAGCGCGAAATTTGTTCTTTCGAGACGGTGGGCCGCTCCAGCAGCCATTTAGCTACTTAAAATGATCAACCTGTCTTGGTACTACCAACTTTGAAAGTCATTCTATTGAAGGAGCGCTGCCCATGGTCGAATCTGGCGAATGGCAGGTAAGTCCGGCTCGATTAGTCAGCGACTTACCTGCCATCGCCCGCGCGCACTCCCACTACTATACATACTGCCTTTCTAGCTGTTTCATGGCAGGAACTCATGATACTAGCTGCGGGCCTGCTATAGCTTGATGTAGACCTTTGTGGATATAAAATTTTGTGTTTTTGTAGGCATCACAGGTACAGAATGTGCGCCGCGCTGATTCCGCGGCAGCTGAAGATTTTTTTCCTTTTTTACAGTGTTGAC